>JAAAKB020002117.1:0-15373 GCA_010014835.2 Apostichopus leukothele
CTCTTTAATATGCACCCCGCATGTAAGCGGTCTCTTCCCTGATTAATATGGCTGCAAGGCTCCTCCAGAGATAACCTTTCACTGTGAGTTTCCATGGGGATGTTAGTTATGTATCAATTGAAGAGCACAGATTAATGCTTCACCCTGATCACAGTTAGAATTATTACTAGGTATGAAAAAACCAAACAACTTGATCCGCTCTAAACTCCAGTCCCCTTACATCAAGACAGTTACCATATGTTCATGAGGATATTACGTCCATTGAGTATCACAAGTAACCCCTTGCAAAGGTAATAGCTGCTACACATCAGGTTGGTGGTTGATTTATGTTTGCTGTTTACATGTGAGAGAGAAAAGTACCATGTTAATACAATCACTGATTGTAGTTAAAGTAAGATTTATGACTTTTGTAGCAAAAACATTTTCAAAATTCTTCTATTTTTGTCTACCATACTGTAGCTTAGTATGGACATCCATGGTATCCTGCACAATTCCTTTTGTTAAAGTTTCCTTCACACTTGTTGTGTAGTTCAAGTGAATATAACAACTGTAGAACATTGATAGCCAGACATTCTGCTTGGAAGATATTGGGAGAAGTTATTCAGTAAATATATTAACTACAAGGCTGCTTTAATAGGAGAAAATATTATGGTCACTTATGCCTACAACTACTGTAGCATGATGGTATTGTTACTTCCTAGGCTCCTTAGCATAGTCAAGAATACTGTCATTCCAGCAGTTCTGTTCGGAAAAATCGTTGCTAGCCTGTATATAAGTTACTCACAGTAACTAGAGCCAGGCCAGGTTACTAATACACACAATAAAGACTTTGAGCACAAGAATTTAGTGTATATGAATGCAGTTATTCCAATTAACATTTAACCCTCCAAAATTACATCCCAATAGACTATATGAATATTCATGACATAGCTGGCTATGGAGCTATCTGCACAGCTTACTACGGATGAGTATAAAGGCCATTCACGTTACACTGCCCCCCACTTTCTAGAACTCAACTCGAGTTCTAAGGTATTCGAGTCGTAACTAACTTACCTTAACACATAGCAAAAAAAGGTCTTCGATAAGAAAAATACAAGAAGGCATGAAATGTGAAGTTTGAAAAGTGAGAAAGCTAATATATAGCATATATACAATGTGATGACTCCTTAATGTAAGAGGACAAAACAATAGGCAGTGTTTAGATGAAATACATAAACAAAGCAATACAATTCACTACGTCACCGATCCAAAACATGTGACATGAACAACAACAAACATCGCACTATCGAATACAAGAATTAACGGTTAGATTAATATTAGGTTCAGATGCAGATAACGTCCATGCTCCTGTGCACGTTTAACATTCACTAATATCATCGACATAAACAAAGAAAATACATTTAGAAAACTTATAACAACTTAATTAAATGAATTTACAGTTTGGTAAACATCATGGAAATCTTCTGACGCGAAGTAGCGGTTTTGATATAGCTGACCTAAACTGAACTAATACACGTGGACCTAAAATCACGTACACATTGACGCGGAGCTAAACTAAATCACAAGCTATAACTATAAACGCGGTTGGTGTCTCGGTAGTTTGTCTCGGTAGTTCGTCTCGGTAGTTTTACATCACATCGTTCGTCTGAGTTGGTTTGTTTGGTTAGGCAAAATCCAAGCACTATCATGGCAGCGTATGACCTTGCCTAAGGGCCTTCACCATGCCATATAGTAGGTAGAAACCATTTCCATTAACCATAAAGTAGAGGTTGACCATACCGATCAACGGGTCGTCTCGTCCTCCTGGGTCGTCTATCTGAAGATGGGTCAGGGTTGACGTTCTGACCTGCAGGAACTGATGAGTTTGGGGATTGGTTCGTCAATATGAGATGTCCGACCATTTCCATGCATCTCGTCTGTGGTGTTGTCTGCAGTGTCTGGTGACAAGTCATTTTCTCTGTCTGGTTGACCGAAAGCAGAGACATCAGCCACTTCAAATAATAATAACAATGGACACTTTGTATAGTGCCGTATCCGCCCGAAGGTGCTTATGGCGCTTTGCAGAAACAGCAGAAAAAAGGGTTACATAAATGAAATTTGGAACAGGTAAGTTTATAGATTTATCTTGAAGGTTCCAAGGCTGTTGACAAGTCTTACTGATTGAGGTAAGTTATTCCACACTTTTGCGGCTGCACACGAAAAGGATCTCTGGCCCCACCAATTTCTTGAAACACGATCCTAGAGTAGGTTTTTGCTGGACGAACGAAGTGCTTGACGAATAGGTCTGTATGGCTGTACAAGTTCTGACACAGGTGCAACATAATTGAGAATTTTAAAAACGAAAGAACAGTCTTGTAAATGATCCTCTGTTCAACCGGTAACCAGTGTAATTTGTTCAAAATTGGTGTAATATGGGAAGCTACTGAGGTTAATGTGGTGAGCTTGGCAGCAGAGGTTTGTATACGCTGTAAACGCTGTAGTTGAGATTTAGTGATGCCAAAAAGGAGGGAATTTCCGATGTCAATCTTAGATGTAATGAAGGCTTGAACCATCAATTCCGCTGTTTCTTGGTTTACATATCTGCAAATACGGCCAATGTTGCTAATTGATATACAGGCAGCCTTAAAAATTGACTTAAAGTGGCTCTCCATTGACAGGAATGAGTCCAGAATAACTCCAAGGTTACGAACTTTTGAAGATGGCACAATGTTTGTATTGTCAACCCTAATGTAATGGATATTAACCTTACCAAGTTGATTTTTACCTCCAGTCACAATAAATTCAGTTTTTTCGTCATTAAGTTGTTGCAATTGTTGCAGTTGGTGGTTGCACTTTTTAGGTTGGTAGGTTCCTGCCATCATACGGTAAGAGTGTGTTGTGGTGCACTATTTTTGGTTTACTGAGTGGTCCCATTTGCACTCGATCGGCAACTGCTCAACACATCGTAAAAATGTTGAAACCCCATAACATTCAGAAAATAACTGAATGTTATTGTAGAAGTTTGCTAACAATTTTAGTGGTAATAAATATGGTCAATATCACTAACAAAATATGTCACAAATATATTTTGAGTGAGAGAAAGGTAAACATATTATTGGAGAAAGAGAAACATTATCGCCACTTTGTAACCAAGACTGGTTTTTCTTATAATGTAAATCAGTGTGCTATGATCATTCACAATTGAGAAGCTTCATGTGACTGCATTAGTTATCTCAAAGAAACGTTAGAATTTATGCATGCTTGCCAGCTTAAAAACACTTATGTTCATGCATGAATCATTCTTAATATGCATTCCAGACTTGAGATTCTCCTTTCATTTGATATCAGATTGTAGCATTCATATCATTCTTACAAGTACATAAGAGCTGTTCATCATCCTCAAGTTCCTCAACACAATGTAGCAGAGTAAATTCTCTTTCCATTTCTGAGATCAAACAGATTTCTAAATCTTTTGTGAATATAATTGATGTCATCCACATACACAATATAGTTTTTATTCACAATAGGTTAATAGGTTAATTCAATATATATATGATTGATCATCAGGTATCTCTCTTCACTGGATATTTGTAAAACGTTGGTCACTCCGTTTACATAATCAGACAGGGCATTTCTAAGGCCAACACTTTCAGCTGACTAAATTACATCTCCAAAATCCTTACACATGCATTCCCCTTGTGAGAAATCCCCCCCCCCCCTATTCAAATTCCTTATGCACACTCAAGCAGGGGTTTACTTCATTCAAAGACAATATGTGGGAGAACCATTCAAGCTACCCCCATAGCTAACTTTTTGTCCACCCCCTAACCTTAGCTTTGTACTCGCTTGCTCCAGACTTCCAAATCCAGTTTCCAACACCATAGGCAATTTCCAATGTGGAAAACATCATCAAATAAGACCCCACAGTACCCCTAGAACTATGGTTAAAATTTCCAACGTTGATTATGGTCTAAGATCCACTTCCATCTCTTGTGATTCATTGTGATTTACATCTTTAGCTGTGTTCTTTGTAAGGTGGGAAATTATGTAGGTGAAACAGGTCCTTGGTTCTGCTTGCAGTTTAGTAATCACAAGAAATATATTCATAATAAATTTGCACAATTTCCCATTTCTGAGCAGTTTGATCATCCTAGTAACACTTCCAAGGCCCAGAACTGTGTTTTAATTACTTCTGATTTAAAATCCTGTACTGAACTTTATACTGAGCAATTTGATTGGAATTTTTTGTATTGTCTCACATCACCTGTCTCAACAAAGACTTGGGACCCCTAAATAACTATCAGTTTCTCAAACATATAAAATATTTTCGTTTCTCTTCTTTGTTCCTCAATCCCCTTGCTATTTAATCATGGTTTATTCAGTACTGATCCCATCAGTGCCACTCTTGTATATATTTATCTAATGTCACACTTTATTTGTGTTTTAGTTTGTATTTCATGGAAATTCTGATGACCTTTAAAAACGAAAATTAATCAGCACGCTTTATTTCAGTTTTCAAATCATTTGCATCATTCACTCATGTTGTTCAATCCTTCCTTTCTCTACTCACCATTTTTGCATTTTGTTTTTGGGATCATACTTTTCATTATCATTTTAGTTCAAGGTGCAATAAGGCCCGGCTTTGAAAATTTGAGGAAGGCAAGGATTGGAGATAATGTAACATTAACTTGTGAAGCTTTCGGAAATCCAATACCAACTGTTGAATGGCTTTATAAGAATGACACTAATATCAATGGCATTACTATGGTACCAAGTGAGACATCTTCCACACTTTGCTGTGTTGTTACAAGCAAACTTCATTTCACCAACTTGAAACTTGCAAACAATGGAACATATACATGTAAAGTGAGTGTTGATGGTAATGTGACTGACCGTGAGGAAGTGGACCTTTTTGTTGTCGGTAAGTGGAATGTATCTGTACAATAGTGTACAATACACAGAACTCACTACAGTATGAAATGAAATGAGTCTTGCACAATACTTGCAAATTATAAGCCGAAGCTCATTTTAGGTAGCCGCCTTTCAAACATTTATGGAGCAATAAGTTTCTACTTATTTTTATATTAAATTGTCTTACAAACTCAAAATATATGAACCATTCCTTCTACATTTTATGACTCTCACAGTCACTACAATGACTATTTGACATTTGGTCTTTGAGTTGAACCATCAAAATGTACTTTTGTGGACCTTGATATCAGCAAAGTACTTCAGCTAGCTCCTATCTCTGGTAACATTTCTACTACTAGTGTCTGCTGTATATAAATTATTAATAAAGAAATTTCAGCATTTCGTTTAAACCTTCTTGGATTTTCTTTTAAACATTCTTAGTATATACTGTGTCTGATATATATTCAAAAAAGCAATGACCTCCAATAAATTAAATCATTTAACTTTATCTCACAGATGTTCATCTCATGAATCTTACTGCAGTTATCCATTATTTTATTTTTTTTAGCTTGATTTCATTGAGCCCATTAATGTATGAGCTTTGTGGAAGAAGAAAGTCAGCATTGTGTTTGAATCCTGCTCATTTCATCAACATGTAGTTTTCATATTCCATATTACAGTAGTTTCTTGCAACAGCATTTGCTATCGTGGAAATATTGGTTTTGGTTTTGCTTCAATTTTACACCATCATGGTCTCAGTCTCTATAATATTTATATGGTCCTCCATCAGATTTTCCAGAAATCGATAACTTGAGTCTACAAGAGAATACATCTTCTTCTCTGAAGTTCACCTGGGAAGTCAAAGATGATGGCAATGATGATGTCACCTGCAGGGCTAATTACTTTGAAATTGGAATCAACATCAGGAAACCCCAAAGTTGTGAAAAGACCAGCTGTGAATTAAGTAATCTCTCGCCTAATACAGGGTATAATTTTTCTGTGGTGTGTGATAACACAGCTGGTCCTAGTAATACCTTGAGCATGACTAGTAAGACCCTTGCAACAGGTGAGAAATATTCAATGTTGTAATGTTTTTTATTTCAACATTTATTAAGAAACATACAGTTACTATCCACATCTTCACTTGTACAAATATATAGGATTATATAGAGATGGTTATTGTTTGTGGAGAATCCGCATTGCATTTGTTCATGGAATAGGATGTTAGAGCAGTGTTCGTTGTGTAAAGTTAGTTCAATAAGGTGACAAAACATGCTTTTTACTGTGGCTTTGAATATTCAGGTATCAAACTATAAATTATCTGTTCTTGACAGTTGCTTGAATATTCAACAGGAAAGTTACTTCTACATGACTTGAATATAAAAAATATGACCAACTCTTTGATTAATAAGTTGACTGTAGTACTAAAATACAGCTCTATTTGCAAATGCGACAATTACCACTCCTGTGAAATTGTGAATAGTTTATGAAGTGCAATATGAATATGTTGGGACCTGTATGGGTTTGATATGAAGAACAAAAGCAACTTTCTTTTTTTGCATTGGTCTGCACTTTGAGCTTTTGTTCATGGTATGTATTAGCACTTCAGGAATTGTCCTATATTATAAATTCCTTGAGCATGCGCAGAAGATTTCATTGAAAGACTAGCTCAACTTAATAACAGTCAGTTTGTAAAAGTTCTCTCTAAGACTGTGATATATGTATGACAATCATGTTTGGTTGTTTTCACTAGAGGTTGTTGAGATGTACTGTAGATACTAATGTACCTACTGTGTACTGTGGAGTATTCAAGGGTACTGTAGCATGGAAGTAAAAGTCATGGGAAATCCTGATTTCTTGTTGAATTTATTTTTGATTGAGTAAATTACTAGCACTTTTGCACAAAATGGTCATCAGATAAGTTTAATGAGCTAGAAAATGCTAAGATAGGTGGACAAGTATGTATGAATTCTAATCAAATATTCATAAAATTATTTCTTCACAGGCATGATATACAGTACATCCAATTAGTTGGTGGATTTAGTGGGTTAAAATATATATTTTCATTGGTTTGATTGCGCATGTATGGAGAGGGTATATTGTGTGGTGAGACTAGCACTCCCCATCTCAAAAATGTTCATTTTCAAAGACTGCATACTGCTATATATGGCACCATTTGTCTTACCTACTGTAGTTTGACTATAAATTTCAAGTGTTTTGTCTGTAATGTTTCCAGTTAATAATAACATATTACTTATTCGATATCAGTCTGAGCAATGAGAGTTAACAAAATTTCTAATGCCACACCATATGAACTTAATTTACATGTAGAAATGCTGGGTGGTTGACTCAAGTGTTCTACCTGTGTCATTTTGCAGCACTAACCAAAAAAAGACATGCTTCAGAAAGCTCAAGTTGAGTTTAACTTGAAACATCATACGTATATATATGTTTCAAAGAGATACGTTCTTCAGTAATTACCATGACCTTTATGTACATGTTATAACATGTTTATAAGAACAATAGAATACATAACTGATTAACTGATGGTACTAACATGCTAGTACTTTTAAACTAAAATAAACCGCTAGCTATGTAATGTTCTGGACTGCATCTTTCCAAGTTTTGCCAGCACCTTTAATATCTGTTGACTTGTGAAGCCCCATTATTTGCACTCTCTTGAGAATATTACCGTAACCATAGATATCCTATTCTTTGATACTATGTCATAAATTTCTATTTACTTACTCAGTCCCAGAAGAAGTTCCAGACTTTAATGATGCTGTTATGAACAGCACATTCATCACAGTGACATTAACGCCAGTTTCTACTGAAAATGGACCAATAAGGTATCTCAGAATATTCCTTTCAATCGGCTGACCAACAGTACCTATCATTCTGACCATGATGTGTAACTATATAGGTCTATGGGTGTGTGTGTTTATAGGAATAAAGGCAAAACTGCTGCATAAATTTGTGCAAAGACTGGATCTTGAAGGAGGTTACAAAAAGGCCTTTATTGCATTATTAAAAACAATGTATGTTTCCCTCGAATACTCACAACACGGGCACAGACTGATTAGGCTGATACTGTCAACTTGAAGAAGTTGATGTCCAAGCACCAGGACAATATATATACCTGTTGACATAATTTATGCAAAATGTATAGCCGTAGAGAAGAACAGAGTACATTTTGTTATATTTTTGTAAACTCCGTTCTCCTCTCTTCCTTTTCCTAAGGATTTACATTTCGTAAATGTTTGTACATACCGGAGCACTTATGTAAGGATTCTCATCAGTGTTGATATAGGTGTTTATATAGATTCCATAATGAAATGTAGACTATTCACCATAGTTGCTCATAACAATTTATGTGTAATGACCCATTAAAAGTATTTTCTGGTGGCTACAGTTGATTAGTGAGAGAAATTACAGACAATTTTGTGAATCTAACTGTGAAAAGCACATCCTAATAGCATATTGTATTGTGAAGATATGAACTTTTATAATTTAGTGATATTTTGTAAATGCATCTGGCAACTGCGGAATGGATGATATTATCAGGGCACTTCAGCTGAAAATGTCTTTGTGTTTCTTTATAATTTGTCAATCATTTATTCACAAACAAAAAGAATATTGCCACAAAAAAAAAGATACATTTGATGAAAGTCTAAGTACAGAAACTTTGACAGCTTTGCAAACATTCCAAGTGTATCAGGTTTTAAAGCTTCCAAGGAGCATTTGCCCAGATGACATCACAGACCCCCCCCCCCTCCCCCACTGTTATCCAACTTCCTGGAGTAGTTCAAGGTTTAGCCAGTCAAAATAGGTTACTACCAGTCAAAGTTAGGGGAATGACATTGAGATGGGGGTCTCAACTATCAGTGTTGAATATTTTTCTCTTTGATATAAGTGTCACATTGTTTGTCTCCAGAATACCCGGGCTATAAGGTTGCTTATGGCTTTAATGTCAGGGACCACACGGTATTGTTTGGAGTTGAAAAGTTTGATAATGTGTAGAATAACAAAGGTGGCATCAATGGTTGTTCTGTGCAATTCATTTCAAGGCATTGCTGGAGTAGAATGCTCTTGAAGGAAGAAGAGTAGAATGCTCTTGAGGGATACTTCTGGAGATGATCTGAACACATTGTGGTTTATAATGTCAACAATATGAACTGTTGTATCATTGGTTCATTTATAGAAATATCTTATGCAACAACAGAAAGTTTGATGGAAACACTTTCATTTTATGATTTAAATTGTAAATCTTTGATAATACCATTACTTTGGTGAATTGACTCTCTTTTCTTTATGTAGTTGCTATGAGTTTGTAGTTGCTGAGAGAAGTAAAGTTGGAACTGACCCAGATAAGGATTTCCCATTCAGTAGCATTGAGGAAAATTCAGATGCTCCATACAGAGCTATTGTTATGGACCAGTAAGTACCATTCTGTATTTTCTTTCTAAAATGTATTCTTTTCCTTTTGTGAAGCTTGTAGACAAACTTGTAGACAAACTTGTTTGAAGCTAGTAGACAAGTCTACTAACCTACTCAGATAGGATTTTAATTTATCAAAAGGGCAAAACAGCCATATTGCAAAGCTTTGGAAAAAGTTGAAGGTGTTGCATAAATGCAAAAAGGTGCTATTATTTTGCAAATTTTGTATTATTGTTGAAGAACTTTTGACTTGTAAGGTTGCACCTCACATACATACATGTTATATATTTATCTACTGAACGCTAGGTTTTTTTTGTAAGACATCATGTCTGGCCCTCTTGAATTTATACTTGGAGGTTTAATCCCTCAATAGGAATACATGGTAATATGGAGGGTGTTTAGATACAACATGGTGCCATAAATTGCAGTAATGTTATAGGTCTATCCTGCACTAGATTTGAGGAATACTTGACTCCAGTGACTCTGTAAGTTGTAACACTAAATATTAACATCATAAAATGTCTCCCCAAGCCAGAATAAATTTTATTTGGTTCACGAACTGATCCCTCAACACTGCAAGCGGTATGCATTTAACTTATGCATAGACCATACTTATACTACTAAGCTTTGTTTGCGCTTGTTGCATAGAAGACTTCTCTAATAGCCCAGGATCCACAATGACTTTGTTTCATCTCTAATAGTCCGAGATCCAAAATGACTTTGATCCATCTCTAGTAGTCCGGGATCCACAGTGGCTTTGTTTCAACTCTAGTAGTCCGAGATCCACAATGACTTTGTTTCATCTCTAGTAGTCTGGGATCTACAGTGACTTTGTTTCATCTCTTATGCATAGACCATACTTATACTACTAAGCGTTGTTTCTGCTTGTTGCATAGAAGACTTCTCTAAAAGTCCGGGATCCACAATGAAGTTGTTTCATCTCTAGTAGTCCGGGATCCACAGTGACTTTGTTTCATCTCTAGTAGTCCGGGATCCACAATGACTTTGTTACATCTCTAATAGTCCGAGATCCACAGTGACTTTCTGTCATCTATAATAGCCCAGGATCCACAGTTACTTTGTTTCATCTCTAGTAATCCAGGATCCATAATTACTTTGTTTCATCTCTAGTAGTCCGAGATCCACGGTTACTTTGTTTCATCTCTAGTAGTCCGGGGTCCACAGTGACTTTGTTTCATCTTTAGTTGTCCGGGATCCACAATGTCTTTGTTTCATCTCTAGTAGTCCGGTATCCACAGTGACTATGTTTCATCTCTAATAGTCCGGGATCCGCAGTGACTTTGTTTCATCTCGAATAGTCCGGGGGATCCACATCCACTTTAATCAGAAGGGTGTGAGATGGGGAGAGGAATGGGTGCTGTTATGATACATTGTTATGTTTGTAGCTTTACACTTTAGTGCCTTTATTCATAATACTTTAATTACTATTGAAGTTTAGGTGTACTGATTTCAAGTTTACAAGTTATGAAATAAATAAGATTATTTTTCATTTACAGTGATGAATATAATGCTCAAGAGACAGTGAATATAGGAGAAGAAGGCAAATCTACCTGTGAGTTGCCTGGAAACAGCAGAAGGAAACGAGCTTCTGAGTTAGTCTCCAGTCAAACTCTCACTGCCAGAAATGATCCTCTGGAAAGTGCAAGTAATTACAGTATCTTCCTACGAGTCTATGTACTATCAACTAATGGAAATGTGAGTGTTATCTTAACATATTTCAAAGTGTGTATTGATTAATTGATTGATTGTTAATTGATTGTTTAGACCTTCGATGCCTTCTCTAACCTTACTAATATTGTAAACCAGCTTCACTCTAAAGTGCACCTGGCCATATTTCCACTTGCTTTTCATGCTAGGTTACTATTAGTGAGTTACTTTTTTTGTATGGTTGACTTGTTATTTTTCATGATTCACAGTTACTGGTATACCACACCTGTTGGTTCTATTCCATCTCTTCTTATTTGTCACAATAATATAAACCTGTTTGAAGAGGTGCAGTAGTATTTGGTGGTAGCACATGAATATATATAGAAAACCCCCAAAGCTTACATGCTTTAATACACACATCCATCACTGTGTACTTGATTTAGTATAGCATAGCAAAATACTATACAACACTCAATTAATACTTGTCAAACAAAATTTTGTGTTCCTAGAAACTTATTTAATTCAATTTTAAAAAGTTAAATTAAAATTATTTCTTGATCACTATAATAGTTGCAGTCTGGCTTATTTCTTCTCTTTTTCCTCATTAAATGACATTTATATATTTCATTAATCTCTCTTTCATTTTTATCTCTTTGTTTTTTATGTAGTATATTTATTCATCTAGTGACTATCAACACTATCAAACCAAGGAGGAGATAAGACCTTCACCAAGTGGTAATTTATCTGTCTATCTTTTGCTGAAGATTTCATTTCAAAGTTTCAGGCTTTTGTGTTTAATATAAGAAATGGAGAAAGCAGTGACTCCCACTTTTATATTATATTGATTTTTGTGTTAATTGCCATTGCTCATCTCTTTTTCTGGCATATTATTGTAGAACTAAAGAACCTAAAGTGGAAAACAATGTTAAAGAGTTAAATACATAGTTTTATAGTGCCAGTCGATTCTTATGTAGGCAGTAACATTTTCATACTATTGAACAGTAGCGAACTTGATTTTGTTTCCACTTTGGTATCAAACGTCAAAGCCAGACGACTATACCTTAACCTTTTGCACAAAAGTTGTTGTTCTATTAAAGTTATAACCCTCCCACCTCCCTTCTCTCACCCCCTCCCCTTTCCATTTCTATTATATAAATGACAATGTAACAGTCAGAGCTCTAGCCACTATTTAATCTATCATAGATATATGCCAACACAACCCCCTTATCTTCCTCCTCCTTCCCCCCCCCCCCTTCCTCGGATTCACTAAAGTTAAGTTTATGCGTTCACATTTCTCTTTGCTTGCAGGAGGAGCCCTAGCAATTGTACTCACTCTTCTAATTATCCTAATCATTGGCATAGTGATTGCAATATATTTCGTTTGGTAAGTGTATAAAACCTCAACATTATAGTAAGTAACAAGTGATCGTTATTACAAAGAAAGTCAAATTGGAAAGAGTTTTATAACAAAGCATAAACAAACAGGTTTTTGAAATTTCATGGATGATTTGACAAAGATGCGCTTTTAAGTTAAAGTAATTGAGGCATTAGACCAAATACTACACATCAACGCATTTTTTGTGTTTTAACTTTCTTTCAACTTTGTGATATGAGTAAGCAACCAACAAAACCTTCCATGAAAGTTCATGTTTAGAAAGATTTCAAAATTGGAAGCATTGTCATATATTTTCAATTTTTGAGTGTCCCGTTGAATATACAACAACATATGTTTCATGATTTCAAAGACAAATTTCAACTTATGTTGTTATAAGTTGTAATCTTTTATAAAAGTAAAGGATTTTATTTATTTTTAAAGTTATTATTGTTGTTGTTCGGTTGTGTTCGGTAGGTAAAGCTTATTCATATTTATACTTCCTTTCCATGACACTTTTCAAACAAAATAATTCATTGAATTTAATTATTCATATTAAAAGGTGCTTTCTAGCTTTTATTCTGAAGTTGAGATAACTTGCTTCATTCTAACAGGAGAAAACGAAGGAATGAAAATCATGCTGAACAAGATGGTGAAATTATAGCTTTGGGTGAAAACGGTATCAATGGTAAGTTCAAACATAACTTCATTGGAGTGTTTTTCTCATTGAAAAAAAAATTGAACAAGTTGATAGGGAAGGCCATTTGATGTACTTTTGTAGCTCATTGAATGAATATGCAGATCATGTGATGAATATGCAGATCATTGGATGAATAATATAAGAGGGATATATTGAAGACCACATGAGATTTACTATTTCATTAAGGCAAAGGATTTTAATTTGTGAATCAACAGAAGGAAACTTGAAGCCATGACCTTCAATTACTTGTTCCTTTATCACTGAGATTTTAAGTGCCAAAGTTCTTTAATGGCCTACCATCTGACTCCCTGTTTCATCCTGTCCCCTCTGTACTCCTCCAACCCCACCCGCACCCCCCCCCTCCCCCTTGGATTTCTGACGACCTAAATTTATGAATGCTTCGGATGAATTTGCCATCTCATAGAGAATAACAGTTGTCAAAATAATATTCAAAAAGGGTATTGTTCCACTGAACAATTGAGAGTGATAGGACTATTAGTGAAAGGTTTGCACATCAGTTTCTGTTATGCTGAGCTGTTATTTGAATGTTAAGGTTTTTGATATCTCCAACAGGACGCAAAGAAAATGACAAATTGGGCCAGGATAATCCTGCATTTGGTGAGGATTTGGGTATAAGGTTGAACTAACACCCTCAACACAAATTCACTGTAGTCCTAAAGTAACCCTTGTCATGTCACATTAAGGATTACATAGAAATGAAAGCACTTGTTTAACACATCCATTGTTCACTTTAACAGCCCACCAACAAAACCACTTGATACTTTGATACTGGTTAGAACCTCCACCTGGCAATGAACATACATGTTCATCTTTAACATGGGTTTCATATTATTGTACACTGCACGTATTCCAAACACAGTTGCTTAGTTGTACATTTCATAGAGATATGTAGATAGGGAATGAATTTGAATATTCCAAGGCACATTAAACTCTCACATCTCACGAGATTTTAACTTTCTATGGATAATTCGCCTGCAATGCTTGTGGAGTCTAAATTAACTCAAAAAAAATCTACAGCGTTTCTTAGATATTGTGTTTGACTTACTAGCCCAATTTGCAGACTATACATATTAGTCCTCTCGTAGTGTTTGTTCCAGTAATTTTGTGCGTTCTTGTCCAAAAGAGTCGAACAAACAAAAGCATAATTTGAATATCACTGATTTTGGTTTATTGGTTTAAATCATTCTCTATGTACATATTTCTATGGCACACTCTTGTTTTTTGTCACTTGCAATTCTATCACTGAGAACTAGTTTAAAGCTAACACATTTTGGGACGCATAGAGAAAACCAAGTAGGGAATAGTTTTATAGAAATACAGATGTAATTTTCATCATGGAGAAACAATGGATGTTGTTTATCTTCTTGAATTGAATTTGTTAATTTTTTTCAATCATGTTTTCATTTGTTATTTTCCTATTTCCTTCATATTATTTATCTATAGATCTAACCCACGCCAGACAAACAGATTGTCATACACGTACCATTATTAAGGAAACGGTGTACACTGCAAACTACTAGAACACATGTACAAACACACACAACTTTCCTCACTCATACAATTCAGTCCCTGATCATCACATGTATTATATTCTGATATAGTTGTGATGATTAGTTTCTCTCCATGTAAATTAATAATGCAAGTCCAATTTCATCAAATACCATCAATCTACAGTTTATTCACTTCAGGAATTTTGAACACATACACTCTGGGTTTTAGTATAGCTTCAGGAATAACATTCAGGATCATGCCCAGACGATAATTCTCTCAAACAAGAATATATTGGTGTATTCCAGCGTTTGAAACTCTCGGTAGATAAGTGAAGAATCTATTCCAAGCCAGGCCTTCATAAAATTATTCAATTCATTTCAGACCACCATTGCTATAATAGCAAAGTGAGAGGACTGGAGTGTATATTTCTTTGTATATCCCTTAGAATCACAAAAGCCATTAAAAGATCATACGAAAGAAGGCAATGTTGTTGGGTTTTAGTGAAACCTTCTACAAAAAAGCGCTGCTATATCCTTTGAAGTTGGAACTTAAACTACAAATCTAGCTTGAAATATTTGTTTTCTTTGATACCCTTTACACTTATTTCAGTTGCTTGATTGCTTTGGTACTTCTTCCTACAGTTAATGCTGCAGCTATTAGCCATTTTCATTACTCCAACTAAACTAACCATGTGCTTCTCATAGTCCTGGTCAGATCAAATGGTTTACTACCTTGTATATACATTACTCTACAGAGATCACAGAAATCTAAAATAACAAGGACGTTCATCATTC
>JAAAKB020002228.1:0-24891 GCA_010014835.2 Apostichopus leukothele
ACGGTCAATACCCACAACACAGTGTACATAGCAGCGATGGACATTTCAGGTCTAGATAAAAGATAACAAGGTATCACGTTTCATTACTGTCTGCATTTTGTAGCGACAAGAAAACAACTTCCACTTGCAGGCAACAGAAAGTTAACATTTTCAGAGGGTGGCATGCGGTTTGGGGCGAGTCTTCAATGCCTTTAAAACTGTTGGGAACAATAACGCAACTTACAATTAGTGGCAAGTTGATTGCTGGGATCCATTTGAAACATTGCTTCTTGGGACTTCAAAATGCCTTGGAATATCAAATTAGGCTTTTTCCTAACCATGAAAATATTTCATTCCTTGTAACTGAAAATTTTAATGGTTAAGTTTTGGATGATGCAATTACAAGCTTAGGTGTGTAATTTATCTAGGCAGCCAGTGCAGTTGACTGAAAGTGCATTTGCAAAAGTGGCCATTTGCAAAGGGAAAACTTATTTCAACTCTGAATAAAATTGCATAGGGTAATTATTAATGGTAACTTACAACAGGGGTTCTTAAAGTTGTGAGCAAGTACTAGGCATTTCATAGGTGTGTATTCTCGTGTGTCAAGATTAATACGTAATATTTTATGCATCAGTTAATCATACAAACACTACCACGAACATTAACACGACACATAAGTGCAGAGTTCCTGGCCACGTGTGGGAATTGTGGGATGCTACTGTAGTTAGACCAACGTACCGTAGCTGGGGAGTGAAGTGTATGACGCGCAGTGCCTCGCTGTATAATTACACCACAGTCCAGTACGGCGAGAATGTTGTTTAGTATAATTTTACTCCACCTGTCCAACACTGTTCTCAGTGAATGTGACAAATCTTGATGACACACGTAGCAAGCTGTGCAGAGATCGGTTCGAGTTGTTCAGCGAGTTTAGTCTGACTGATGTCCAATTTTAATGCAAATATGCATGAATCATTATTCGAATTGGCAAGGATCCTGCTTCGCATTTTTATGCTATACATTTAAAAATTGCATGGAAAGTGCAGAGAAGTGCGTCACATTTTGCAATGCGATACTTGCCAAATCAAATGCTGTTGTGTACCATTTGGCACAGTGCTGATAGTCGTAATCGATTAATCGCCAGTAGTAGCGCGCTCAAAACCTAAGTTTCCATTTCTCGACTACAAGCTACAGTAGCACTACACATAATCTGCTTTTGAAAAATAGCCTAATCTTTCAAACACAACACTAAAGCGGTTGGTCAGCAAGTATGGCAAGGTATGTGGTTCTCAAAATGCTACATTAGCTCTGTGCTGTGTTAAAAATCAGCAAGCACCTGCTCCGGTTAGATTCATGCATTTACTTGTCAGTAATACGATTGTTCTGCAGTGCAACATGTCCTAGCAATGCTTAATCATTGCACATAATCTCAAATTTGGAATTATTAATCTTTTACGATTGCCAAAATATTTGCTATTTCTTCAAACATGTTTACAATAACTTCATTATCAACCTGGTTCACATTTATCGGATGTCTGATCGAGTGTCGATTGTGGTGTAGTTTAATTTCAATGTGCAAAATATATGCCTGCTATCGCCTAGAGTCTAGCCTAGAACGTTGAACCTCCTTCTACAGAAAACTTTTTCATACTTAATCATCACAC
The DNA here is from genome assembly GCA_010014835.2 of Apostichopus leukothele. Classification (NCBI taxonomy): domain Eukaryota; kingdom Metazoa; phylum Echinodermata; class Holothuroidea; order Aspidochirotida; family Stichopodidae; genus Apostichopus; species Apostichopus leukothele. The sequence goes on from JAAAKB020002228.1 coordinate 1,641, forward strand.
AGCTACAAGGTGTTACGTCTATTCATTGTTTTACACGTTTGCTTTAATTAGTGCTAGTAGTTGTAGTAGCCTCGTAGATTCATTCCAAAGTATTTGATTTACTATGAAGGATTTTATGGAACGTTGGAGAGTGAAAGTTGTTCACAGTTTTTGTTTGGTAGAAGGTTAACATGATTTAAACACCACACGTTAAGACACAAAAGAATAAATGAATAAAGACATTGCACCATGGGGAAAGATTTGTTTTGACTGTATTTCTGCAATGTCAAAATAACAGTGATGAGGTCATAACTGTAACCGAGTAATCGCGAGAAGAGCTATGCGAGCTATGCGATTAATCAACTACAAGAGAATGAGTCGACTATCAGCACTAATTTGGCACTATAATCTGTATTCTCATACACCCTTTTTGCTAATACATAACCCAAGGAAATAGAAAGGGAATCAATTAAACAGTTTCACAAGGCCTAGGTATATATATGAACTAAATATTACACATAAACAATTGCAAAATAAGACAATATACACAAACAGTACATAATAGCCTCAGGCTAAATAAATTAATATCAGGCCTACAGTAAGCTAACAAAATACCATAAATACATATAACAATAAAGCACTCAGTGCTTATTTCATGCGGTATTACATTGCTGTACCTTCAAATTAAAATAGCAAACTAAATTCTTTCTTGACATTTACTATTAGACAAAACCAATGTGATCCTTTCTCTAGGCTTTATTCTTTATCAGTTTGTATGGTTATTCAAACAAACTTGCAATATATTCCATAGTCTTACCTAACAAAGGCAGTAGTTTCCTCCTTTATATATGGTTGATACTATGGGCTACTAGTATGGTACAGTAGTAGTAATTTTTTGTGTTCCCTGAAATTGGTGCACTGTGCTATACATAATGAGCTGCAGAATCAAATTGTAACCATATTTGGAATGCAAGTTTCACTTTGTACAGTCTCAATGATAACAATCAAATTTAAAGTTGACAGCAAACATTAATGCATGCACAGACTTAGGTAAATTGCCCTGCTTAGCATCGGTTCTAAACTCGGGACATTTGCAAACTTGTGCATTCTGGAATAATCTGACCAAACTTGAATGGATCACCAAGTAGGAGGACTAAACTAAGCCACCTTAAAAAAATCGGACAGATTGTCACAATCACTAATCTTTAAAGTACATTTGTACTCGTAGCATCACAAATTTATATACCACAAGATACCATCATAAGATTAAGATCATGCCTACAGACTTCATGTAATTTTTATGTGTGATAGGAAAATAATTACAAACCTACAGCTCATCTAAAGATAGAAATTGATGTTAGAGCATTAAAATCATTAAACCTGCTTACTAGTGGTTAAAAGCAACAATAATTTTTCAATGTTTTTCAATTTTCACAAGGAACTACCCAAATCCTTCTTGTAATTGAAATGATTTTTGACTTTCCTAATTCAAAGAAAGAAAATACTGTCTGAACATAGATAAAATATCATAATTGGGAAAGACAATAATCAGATCAAAACTATTCTGCAGGCAAAAATGGTTAATGGTGATCATTTTAACATCTGAACATTGAGCCAAAAGCCAGAGATATTGCACACACCTTCGTGAGCACTTTCACTGTCAAAACTAAGAGTAAGACATTCTCTTCCAGTGAATTGTATACAGTTTTGGCAAGGAAGAAAACTAATTTAATATCTCTAGACAATGCCTCTCAAGGTGAACTATTTTAAGCTAATTATAGCAATCAGGGTTAGATGTTGACTATGCTGCTTTCATTACATTTGTTACCAACCATCAGAAGTCAGTCTAAAAAGTTTTCTTTTCTAATGGCAAGATGAAAGTTACCGTGAGACAAAATACATTGAATTTCCTGCCAACCACAAAGAAATTTCAGTAGAAATTGAGTCCGAACACTGTTTTGGAGGACAATTTTTGTTTTGCTATACCTACTGTACAGTATCCTTAACTTAGTGACATCCTATTAAAAAAGAAGAACATTTTTACGGAGTTATTCATTTTTTTCTGTAAACCAATCTGCAGTAACACTAAACATAGAGAATTATCTGTGTTTTTTACTGAATCTGGCAGCAGCATGTACAGTACATTGAAATGACCTCTAAGTTTGCAACACCGCTATGGCCAGTTTACAATTTGAATGCTGCATTAAGTCTCTTATCCCTAAAACTTCAAACTACGGTATGGTGTCTTGATCTTGTGTTACGTCAGTATCTAATATTGTTGTCTCCAGAACTGCATGTGGTAAATGAATGCAAATTTCACCAGTGTCCTTACATCATTATATTCCTCTCCAGTCAATAATAAATTGACCTTTCTGCACTTTAACCTTGTGAAATACTATCACTGGGTGAAATACTATATAAGTGCACATACTGTATGTGGGAAAATAATAGTACCAGTTGCTTTATAAATTACTTACCCAGCATAAACAACTGTATATTGATAATTCATGAATCTTATAGGATTGCTTCAATGACATTGGATGACAGTGAATGAATGTTGTATACAGGCTGATGTGGGAGGTATTAATGATTGTTCTGTTGGAATGTGATCTTATTGCAATCAGCAGTCCATGCATGACAAGATGTTTCTGTTGCTTGAATAGAATCTTTTGTAATTCAACTTCAGGGATTATTGACTGACCTTAACAAGGTCATCCTTTTGAGTTTCTTTGAGTTCAGTACAGATGAATGGCATAAGTAATCTTGCATTTTCATCACCATGACATATGATCTGTTTAACATTATACACATTGATTGCTTTAACCCCAGTATTGCATTTTTACTTAAGCAAGGAAGCTGATCACGTTTGAAGGTAAAACGCTATTGAAGCTACCAATGTAAAGTATGCCATTGTTTGGTGAATTATTGATACATGTATGTATGTGTGGTGTATGTACAGTACAGGAAAAGTACAGTAGTCATTAAAAAAAAAGGCTTGTATAATATTGTGTACAAGCATTTAAAATGTTGCTTCAAAACATTGCTGTTAATGCACGATTCAATCATCATAGCTTCATATGGTAAACTGTTGAAGTCAGTTAGGTTGTTCTGACTCCCAGCTGTAATGTTTAAAAAAGTAAGAACATCTTCAAATTGAGCAAATTGGAGTTTAATCATGAAATGTTATTACAACTATGCCTTTTATGTATGTGTACACTTAGTAGTTCTGTCATGTTTTGATCCCTAGAAAGTATCCCTTGAAAGTGCCTTGGTTACAGCTTACACTGGAAATCAAGTGTGTGAGATTCAAAAATAGTGCAATTCAAAACAGTCCTTACCATCCATTTAAAAGTCAAAGTTTTCACTTGTCTTTTGTTGGAGTGCCAGATATCAAGAGGGATAGGGCAAATAGATGTTGGTGATATGCAGGCTTTCATCCTCCAGCATTTTCACAATGCATATTGTTTGTATTTTGTGTGCTTAACATAACTATATACACTTATTAAACAAACTTGAACAAGAAAGTACTGTCTCTGGCTACCATGTATTTGACCCTAAATCTATAGCTTTTCACATGCTGCCTTTAATCCAAATACTGCACAAGAAGCAATATGACAGGTTAGATAAAGGCATAAATCTGCAGTTTCCACCATTGTACAGTAAGTCAGACATATTTGTGTGCGAATTGTAATCCTTCAGCCTACTAGCACTCTCTATTGAATTGCAGTGAATAAAACAAAAAACAGCAAATTCAATCAAATGTGCAAACTGATATACTGTATGACCTCATGCCCCCCCCCCCCATGACAACCCTGAATAAGTGAACCATGAGCCACTTTCACTGGAAACATCCACTGATCCTGGAAGTTTTATTCATGCCTGAACATGAATTATCATCAGTTAACTTTATATATATTTTTATTACTGATGATCTGTTATTCATCTCATCTCTATAAAATGCCACCGAATGATTTAGATTCAATTATATTTAGGAAGAATCCATTAAATTACATACAGTTGTATCCAACATTAACTTACTGTCTTGCTTAAAGCAAAGGAACCTTTGTAGTGAGGTTGGCATGTGCTTGGGTGTATGTGTGACACTTTATTTTGTATGCACGATAAATCAACAAGGAAATGACTGATCAATGCCATACTTGGTGGGTGAGTGTTCCATTACAAGTTGATGAACCCTATTGAAGTTAGTGCTCATATCTAGGGTGTGTCAGTATACCGATATATCAGGTACTGTATATCTGGTATTTCATTCATAACCATACCCATGGTATTGAACTCGGTCATAAAGGAATATACCAAAATACCAGGTTTATGCGAAACAATGTGGAATACCCAGTAAAATAATACACTATAAAAAATACTAACCTATATAATAAACGAGTACTCGAGGAAATTCCCGCTACTATTGTACATCGTGTATAACTTTACACTCCCCTTAGTCCCGAATTGTAAGCATTCTTGCTGCTTATATTGTACGGGACAAAAGGTCAACGAAAGGGCAAACTGATATGTTTCTTGGTTTTCACCTTCAAAAATGGTTTAAGCCTAATCGGCCAATCACGAGCATGGATGGGTTACATTTACACATGATAATTTGGAACAGTCTATGTACGGATGGGGGAGAGGGAGGTACAGAATACAGCATATCACCTGGGAGGTTTGGAACACGTGCTTCGGTACGTGAGGAAAAGGGATTGGATACATGGCATGTGTGTGTACATTTAAAACAATACCTGTATGCATTTTTGTCTAGCAAGGAGTCTACAGTTTCCGTTAGCGATGTAATGCGGTCTAAGAGAAACCTGCGCTGGTATAACGTGCGTGAAGTAGGTCAAAGACACACAAGTAAAATACAGACATTTTGCATGCCCAGCTTTCTATACCTGCTGTCAGAGAGCAGCAAAGTTTCATCTAAGTTTTAAAACAATCCAAACTAAACTAATTGGTGGGATAACCTGGTCTCAGATGCGGTACTTAGATGTCACTCTCTTTACATTTGAGTACACCATTTCAAAGAAAGGAATCCCACAAAGTTCTGGAGTTACTGGAATAATATTAATTGGCTTTAATAATAGCGTGGATTGGGTTAAGGGAATTGATCATATTTTCTCGAGAGGGGGCATTACAATAACATCTACGTTTCTACCTGGCGCAAAAAGTTTTTTGTATTAACAAATAAATGCTATGCTCAAGTCGGGGTATGACCATGTACTACGTTGGAAAGTAAATATATAGCTTAAAGTGAAGGGGAAATTACCGCATGATATGAAGCTATGAACTTTCTTTTGTGCATTTTCTACTTCAATCAGGGTAAAATTTACAGGAGTCAGGGTCAAAAGGTCACGTTTAATCGAACGGAAATCCGGACATATAAACATTTAGATCGTTAAACATAAATGCACAGCCCTAACACACATGTCATCCTCAAGTTTGCATGTATATACTGTCTGGGTCGGTATTTTAATAAGGTTTTTTTTTACTGGGTATTCAAGGTTGTTTTCGATATACCTGTTATTTTCGGTATATTCGTTGATGACAGATTTCAATGTCGTCGGTATGGGTATGAATGAGATTACTGGTATTATCGGTATTACCCAATGCATAGTATGAAGGGCCCTGACTAGCATTATTTTGGTAACAACAGTTTGTACGTGTACATAACTTAAGGGAATTCTTCATCATTACATACTTGGAGTGTTCCCTGTTAATTAAATGAATGAGCAGCAGCAAGGTACCATGCAATGCTTACATTCTGGTTTTATACTTTCAATGTGATGGTTGAACTAATCTGGTTGCTTGTGATTCGCTCAAGATTCTTCAGAGATTTAATCTAGTTTAAAGGTTAAGATTAGAATTAGAAGTGCTGAACCGAGTAGTCAATGAATCAATGAATGTCATTGTGCATACTTGTACTGTATGATGGCACAGGATAGACCGTATAACTAGGTATCTTTTGTACTGTATGATATACATGTATGTCAAGACTGTGTACAGCAGTCAACAATAGTCAAACTTAAAATAACTCAGGAAGAGATGGCTCCTGCTGAATTCAGTGCAGTGAGTACATACATAAATATATTGAAAGATCATGGGCTGTATGGTCAATGTATGGGCTGTATGGTCTATGTATGGTCTATGTATGGGCTGTATGGTCTATGTATGGGCTGTATGGTCTATGTATGGGCTGTATGGTCTATGTTACAGGGTATAAGTTAATGTTAACATTTTGTGTAGCTGTTTTGAAGGCTCCCAATTTGTCCCTTGTAAAATACAATGGTTCCTGTGTAAAAGATGCTATACATCTTCGGACTTGTATAACAATTTGACCATTTTGTACAGCATGTTGGGATGCAATACTGGATAAATTATTCCCTAAATTACACATTTAATTGCTCCTGAGTATTAAATTGTGGCCCAGAGGTGATGGTGACATATTTAATAAGTACAAGAAACATATCAGTTGTTGTAGCCTGGAAGGTCATATGAGGTCAAAGTCTGAACCAGAAAGACAAATAGCTGGGTAATCCCTTGCCACATATCAAGTAGGAATACTGAATGTAAGAGCAGACAAGATTTTAAGTTTTGGACTATTGCTGTAGGTATTCATATAATCAGAAAAGTACAGTACTGGCAATCATCTAGACCTGTATGTTTTATTTTCATACTAGACCTCAGAATAGGATACTTTTACCAGTTAACTTACTTTAAGTAAATATATTGTACATGTCAAGTACAAACTTTATTTTAGCTTTCATTGGTTGTGCTTACCAGCTTTACATCCATCAGTCTCTGGTGACATCAATTGAACTTTGACTAAGTACTACAAAAATCAACAGGATTCTTGTACTTACATACATTTATCCAATCTGTATTGTTGGAGTTGTTATGTTTACAAAGTTGTAAACTTTGGTCTCTGATGACCTTAAATGATCTTTGACCTCTACAACAGTTAAATACGACTAATGTAGATCCACACATATAATACAAAGTTCATCCAATCTTCACTTTTGGAGTTGCAGTGTCCACAAAGCTATCAGACTTTGGCTTATAACTGCTGACCTCAAATGACCTATGCTACATCGAAACAATATGGTTTGTGAAATCACAATGGTGGATCCACATATTACATTCTACATACTAAATTTATCCAATCTTAACTTTTGGAATTCCCATATTACAAGTTTTCCAGAAACTGACCTCTGTTGACCTCAAATGATGTTTGACCAATTGTGAAAAAAACAAAAAGCAAATTTCTCTTACTCACCAAGGTGGTCCTAAATAATGTGTATGAAATTCAATGGCATTATCGTATTAACACATGGTTTTCAGGTTTTGACCACCAGTGACTTTATATGACCTTTGACCTCCATGAATAACAGTATATTGTCCTAATTAGATTAATCCACATACCTAATATTAAATTGCTCCATGTACAGTTTCGATGAACCAAGGCATCACATTCACACACATAAACACTAACACATGCACAAACACAATCACCTCTTCAAAGGTTCCTTTAGCCTTTGGCTAGGAATAAAATCTTTCCAAACCCCAAATGTACAGCTTGGACGACTTGGTATGTAGATTCATTTGAGTAAATAAAAGGAATCTTAACATCAATGACCATATATGATGTCACAAAAGGGCAAATTATCAACATTTTTCAGCGACTCCAATAGTAAGGCTTGAAGGAACTTCTTAGTTGGCGTATTATTAAGTATCAGAACCCTATTGATTTTTGTGAAGGTCAAAGTTCATTTGATATCAACAGAAGTCAAAACAACAAAAATTCTGGTTCATAGGATGATAGGAATATAGGAACTTGTGGATCTAGTAAGTAAGCAATGGCCAAGACTTTGTCTGGCACAGTGTTAAACCTATATGTTCATAATGAAACATGGCAAGGAATCATGAAAGCCAACTGGTTTCTGGTTCTTTCATTTATACATTTTTATACATTTTTCCTTTTATGTAGAAAGATGAATTTCAAGTGAAGCAGGAAAATCTCTCGCACTAAGCAAAGCTCAATCACCATGGAATCCAAGAAGAACAGAAACAGCTCTGCAACTCAAAAACCTCCTCCTCAATTGGTGTTTCGCATGAATGAAAATGGGACAGGTTCCGAGACAGTCCGAGAAGTGTTACTGGATCGTGGATGGGAAGAATTTGTTGAAGGACAGCAAAATGAATTTGACTGGAATTTATGGTGGCGCTATGCTAGATACCGACAATGTGATTATGATGATCTCATGTCATGGCAGAGGTTAAACCATTTTCCAAAGACAACAGCTATTACCAAGAAAGATATGTTGGCTCGAAACATGAAGAGAATGAAAGGTGTCTATGGAGCTTCTGTATTTAATTTTACTCCTCTTGCATTCAACTTGCCCAATGACTACACCAAATTTGTTGCTGAATATACTAAACTTAGAGAACAGAACCAAAAAGATGAAACTAACAAGAGAGAATTCTGGATCTGCAAGCCAGCTGATTCTTCTAGAGGTAGAGGAATATTTCTGTTTGAAGATCTCAGTGAATTAACTTATGATTGCTCTGCTGTTGCACAAAGGTATATTACAAATCCATGTCTTATAGCTGGTTACAAGTTTGATTTGAGGCTTTATGTTCTGGTAACATCTTTCCACCCTTTGACAGTGTACATGTATCAAGAGGGAATTGTCCGTTTTAGTACCGAAAAATTTGATTTGAATTCCATCGGAAATTTGTTTTCACATCTTACAAACACAAGCATTAACAAATTCAGCCCAAGCTACACAACAGATAAGGAAAGAGTTGGCCAAGGATGTAAGTGGACTTTGACAATGTTACGTAATTACTTCCATCAACAAGATGTCGATGATGAAGTCTTATGGCAAAAGATCAGCAATGTTGTTACATTAACACTCCTGGCACAAGTTACCAGTGTTCCTAAAGTTACTGGTGCCTTTGAACTGTTTGGGTTTGATATCATTATTGATGCCAACTTGAAGCCATGGTTGTTAGAGGTCAACTTCAACCCTGCTTTAAATGAAGACTGTCCCGTTGATGCTGTTGTGAAGAGATCATTGATTAATAATGTGATTGATATTCTTGGATTTGAGGATGTAGATGGTTTTAGAGGGGGAGAGCAGTATGCTAAACTGAAATCAAAGCAGTACAATACCAGACAACGCCAGTCCAGGTTTGTCCCAAGGGCTGCTCCAAAGCTAAACCTTAGGAAAGCTATTAAAATCAGGGCAAGACTTGGAAAACAGGCAAAGAAAATGGAAGGAAATGGTGAGTCATCTAATAAGTCAATTAATTCATCAGATTCAGAGAGTAAAACGCTGGTGAAGTCAAGTAGTAAGACAACCATGGATTCTGAAGATGATTACGATGAGGAGATTGCTCTTGCATGTGGTGTCCCTGATGATGCAAAGTCATCAACTCCTGCCAGATCAACAAGTAATTCTAAACTCCAGTACAAAAGTCCATCTCTATCCAAGCTGTCTGCCAGAGATTCAAGTCTTGAAAGACAAGGGAAAAGTAGCAGCATTGATAATATTTGGATACCAAGCATAGAGGAGTCCAGAAAGGCCTTGGCAAGTAGGAGAGAACTGATTCGAAAGAGAGAAGAACATATGAATGTAATGTCTGGTTTGAGTAATCAAGTAAGTCCTCTGGCAAGAATTTCCTCTGACTTAAATAAATCTAAAAGCAGTTTAGCTGGTTCAAATAGTGATGTTTCCAATCTAGATGGCATGAAAAGTAATAGGGATTCATCAGAAATTCAAACTCCTGTGAGAAATGGCACTTTGCCCATTAAAGCCACTGGTCAGCAGTCAGGTACTACATCCAGAAGTACTAAGAACAGCTCACTTTCCAGTTCTCCAAGTCAGGTACGTAAAGCTCGTGGTGATCAACAGAAGACAGATATCAGAAATGGGGTTGCTGCTGGCACCAAGTCGAAGACTAAATATGTTCGGTCATCCCTATACTCAAAGCCTGCTGTTAGTCAATCAAGGCCTGACCCAAGAGGTGCTTCACAGAGTAGGACCAGGGCTTATGTATGGCCACCTGCAAGATCTGGAGACTTTGTATTGGTGTTTCCATTCAATGATGTCACTAAAAGAGCTAGCTATCCTAACATTGAAATGAGAACTGTGATCAAAGAAACACAAAAGCAGTTGAAGAGAATGATTTGTAAGTCTAAGACCGCCAAGAAGTTATCAGCTAATTCACCAAGCACACTCAGGAAGGTGAGCCCTCAGAGGACATTGAACCAAGATGTTGCAAATTGTGATGGAGTCAATGTTATGTGGGCTCCACTAAGATCTGCAACTGTGACTGCTGTTGAAGCTTAACTAAAATGTTGGTGCTTACTACTACATATTACTACTACTACTTTTATGCACAATTGTTTATTTAAAACAAAGAGTTTACAGACCTGTGTGTGATTCTATTCCATTAGAAAGCAGTAAAATAGCCGATTATTGCACAGATGGTGATTCTTTGTTTCATTTTTGGTTTCATTTTGTGGTCTGTGGAATAGAAAATTGTAAGATCAGCTGTATGTCTTCCAACTTTTAGTACCTCTATGTTTAAACAGAATATATTCCCTTTTTATAGATCTTTTTATTGATTATTTGATTGTGTGCAGGCTAATACAGTTATTCTATATTTTATATATTTTTTTACTTTTAAAGCATATAGTTTGGAAGGCAAGTTGGAAGCTGTGAACCCTGAGTAGTCAGTAGTATCACCATAGAGCTTCTTGAACAAAACATAGTAATAGCATAAGGTCTTCATTTTTGTATCTAACTTTTGCTTATCAGCTGAGGAATACCATTTTAAACTAGTATTTTCAAAGAGAAGGTGGTGTATGTTAGGCATTTTTTTCTTCCATTGGTAAGTAGTACAGTAGTGTGTTGGAGGTTGTGTTTTGAATTTGGTTTGCTAGTGTATTCAGGTAGCTGCCATATCATCCTACGAATAACCTTGTATTTGTAGATATAGTAAGCAATAATACCTACAATATTCCTACAGGAAGTAATGTTAGAGTTATAAGTGAGATATATCAGGGTGTTATTCATTGCCTTCTTGTTCTGCCTTCTTTAAGATTACCTACCTGTGGAATTGTTCTGTCATGTAAACTAGTGCCTGTGTTCATATTTCAGTATTGCATATTGTACAGTATTAACTGATCAGCAGACAACAGGTCAGCCTTGATCAAGTCCTATTTACAGTAGGTAAGCTTCTATCCTGTGATGGACAAGGTACATACTTTCCAAATTATGTTACTTTTGCATAGACCTCACAGTTTGCGAATAAACCATGGCTGCTGTTGTTGAGCACCCCTTTAATATAAGATTACTGGTGGCTGAGGTTGAAGCCCTCTTTTAATAGGATTATTGGTGGCTGAGGTTGAGCCCCTCCTTTAATAGGATTAGCATTGTGGATTATTTGTATCTTCAATGCCAGAATATCCATTTAATTTGTTCCCATCCTGTGATTAGCAATGCACTGTGTCTTGTCAGTTTTCTATCAGAACTTGAAGATATAATAGAGATGTGTGAAACATTAACAGGGTTGTACTAGTTTATCCTTTCCTAGGTAGCTTCTAGAATTGACACAGTCCACATCCTTTATCTTGGTGACCACATAATATAAATAATTGTACATTGAGATACTGGTGCATTAGGTTTTCATTGTGTGATACATTATTAGATACATAGCTTTGGTGCATTGTTACTATCTGTGCTGCTTCATTGCATTTATCAGGTTTTATAAAAGATGTTGTGAGTACAGCTATAGCATCCAGTAACTTTGATGTTTTTAGAGTTTCTTACATTTCAGACCAATTATTAATAAGTGCTATGTAACTACAGTAGCCTAAATATGTCTTAGAAGTGAGATATACAAGTAGCTGCAACATGTAGTCATTGAATCTACTGGTCATCATATTATCAAATATCCTTATCATATTAGTGAGTTACTTTTTACAATGATAATGAATGGAATCCAGTCAGTTATATTTGTATGCTGTAGTTTGAAGTGAAATAATATGAAATCTTGCCATAAATGTTAGAAAGTAAAAGATGCTAATTATCAGAAAAGAAACTACATCTATGATTTTTTATCCCTTGGGTATTGAAGAACGACTGGTTTTAGGAAGGTGTAGAGAAAGAGTTTAGTCCATTGTAACATATTAATTTTATTTGGACATACTTTACTTAAATATATTGTTTTCTAGAACAGTTTTCATAAATTCCTTAACAAGGATGTTGATGAGAGAGGTTTTGTGTGAGAACATGGTCCTGTCAAATGTTTGAGTGAAGGATGCAACATCTTTGTCCCCGTTTAAACACCATTCGAGACCCTAGTTTAGGCCCCTGGCATTCAAATGTTTTGCTTGGCAAACTATGTTTTTACCTTCATCATCTTGGTGACCCTCCAGTGCAGATTTATTTTGCATCTTTTAACGTAATTTATATTCAAGATTTGTACATCTTTTTTATTCAGAAATATGAGGCAATTTGCTTTTTCTTCTTTTTAGGAACCCTCAAGTAAATTTGGATACCCTAATAAGGATCATGATCCCACCCATGAGATTGGGGGGGGGGGGGTACCTTCATACTGCTAAAGCAAATATATTTTTGGAATAATGTGAGTGTATGACTTGTACAGAGTAGTCGTACATATGAAGTAAACGTGTTTAATAACCTGTGTACACTTTACGAAATGGTTACTTTAGTTTTCCATTACACTATTAGCAGTCACTTTTTTTTAATACTTTTTTTTCATAATTTCAATAAGTATTTTAATGACTATGCAACTGTTCAGGTTAAATGGTGGAGAAGTGATAATAGAGTGGAGTAAGCTGAAGCTGGATACATACTGTGTATGATGTTGAAGTAAACTTTACTAGTTTCAAGTTGATCACATTCCTTATATCTAAGGGGTCAGTAGTATTATATATATCTGTGTGTCATTCATGTAAGTCACCTATCACTAATACCTCTATGTAAGTGCATAAACTAGGTTTGACTGAAATAAACATTCATTGAACATTCAGGAACATAGCAGCAAGTCTATTTCTTTTGTTTATTGGTCTATACTGTGTCAGTACTTTGATTAACATTCTAACACTATCACTCTCTCAGTGTTCTGTAGCATTATGAAACAATGGCTTGCATTAGTTTGGTCAACAACTTATGAAGTTTGACCGATGGAAGTGATTATTTATTAGAGAGTAGCGAGAGTCCCACACACTTTGTCATGTTTAAGGTAATCACCTGCAAACAGTAATTGCAATGACAGCTGACCAGTCTTGCAAATAAACTACATTCAATTGGGTTTTATAATACAATTGACAATTTAACAAATTAAAGCAAAGTAGTGATTTTAACCAAAATTGGTTTTGAGATTTAAAAACAAAACATCATACAGAGCTTTTAATTTGAAGCATGCTGATGATCAGATTGCCAGAATCATAACTTGTTTCATTAAGGTATGAATATTTGTATTGATCTGCTGACATAAACATGTGATAGTGGAGAGAACCTCACTGAATCGGGTGAGAAAGGTTTTACACAATGAACTTATCCAAATGAAGTGAATAATGCCAACATTAGATGAATAGTTTCAAACTTAATAATATGTAAAGCAATGGAGCAAGATGTCACATAGGGAGTTTGACTAATGTGTCACTTAATCTGTACTATATATATATATTTCAAACTAGATTCAACCAGGTTTCCAGGGGATTCATAAACTCAGGAAAAAAGACATGTATAGACATTTTTTAAAGTTATTTTCCAAAATAAATTTAATGAATGTATGACTCTTAATACATTTTTCTCTTCCATATATTTGTTGGCATACGATATTAAATTCGAAAACTAGGAGAAATGGTTTTCCCTCAAGAAACATTTGACTTGGAAACTACACATCAGTAATTAATATAAGACAAACAGTCTTTAGTGCATACATAAGGAAATACCTTGTTTACGTTGGAAAACGAACCTTTATCCAGAGATGGGAAAACCACTTAGCTAACCATTGGTACCCTAGCTAAAAGTTGTACCATGCTTTGCTCAACAAATACAGGTACCTGCAAGCTTCTTTGTACAATAAAGTTTCCAGCTTCTAGCAGTTAGCTAAAGGAAGGTAGTGTTACAATCTTGATATCGTCTCTGTTTAAGAACAAATCAATGTGTCAATTCTGAAATATCCAAATGAGAAGAAAGATATTATTCACCCTATTATTGGTCTACATCCTTACAATACAAGGCCAAGAAAGATGCAATACCAGGGGTCACATGACTTATTGGATAATTTTCTTTCATTTGTTTGATGTATTGTCATATAATAATAGTAGCTACTGTAAAAACGGCATGTTGCAAGTAGGTTGTCTATTGTATGTCAAAGGGCCACAGATTACATGTTTAGTGACTCTAGGATCCATTCTAAACATTGAAAAGGGTTCAGACCTCTTTAATTAAAGGCACCTGGATTACATAAATGGTATAAATATGTCAAGTTTACTACAAGTACCTTTCCCCATCAAAAATGACTCAAAGATTTTACCAGAGTAAAAACTTAAAAACCGTCTCCATTCCAATTACAAAGACATCTGATAATGTATCAACGATTACTTTCCCAGAATACAAATCCAGCAGAGAACAGAATACCCTCTCTGAAGAGCACATCACTCCAATCCTGTTTGGTTTATTGAGCTCCACAGCTTTGTACCATCACTGTTTACATAATGGAACACTAATGATAAGGTGACCGAACAACCCTGATTTGCAGGGATAGTCCACATATTGTATGTACCCTCCTGGAGTATCCCCAGATTGTATGTACCCTCCTGGAGTATCCCCAGATTGCATGTACCCTCTTGGAGTATCCCCAGATTGTATGTATCCTTTCTGGAATATCGCCAGATTGTATGTACCCTCCTGGAATATCCCTAGGTTGTGTTTCCTTTCTGGAATATCCCCAGATTGTATGTACCCTCCTGGAGTATCCCCAGATTGTATGTACCCTCCTGGAGTATCCCCAGATTGTATGTACCCTCCTGGGGTATCCCCAGATTGTATGTACCCTCCTGGAGTATCCCTAGATTGTATGTACCCTCCTGGAATATCCCCAGATTGTATGTACCCTCCTGGAATATTCCCAGATTGTATGTACCTTCCTGGAATATCCCCAGATTGTATGTACCCTCCTGGAGTATCCCTAGGTTGTATGTACCCTAATGGAATATCCCCAGATTGTATGTACCCTAATGGAATATCCCCAGATTGTATGTACCCTCCTGGAGTATCCCCAGATTGTATGTTTCCTTCCTGGAGTATACCCAGATTGTATGTACCCTCCTGGAATATTCCCAGATTGTATGTACCCTCCTGGAGTATCCCCAGATTGTATGTTTCCTTCCTGGAATATCCACATATTGTATGTACCCTCCTGGAATATTCCCAGATTGTATGTACCCTCCTGGAGTATCCCTTGGTTGTATGTTCCCTCCTGGAATATCCCTAGATTGTATGTACCCTCCTGGAATATCCCTAGATTGTATGTACCCTCCTGGAATATCCCCAGATTGTACGTACCCTCCTGGAATATCCCTAGATTGTATGTACCCTCCTGGAATATCCCCAGATTGTATGTACCCTCCTGGAGTATCCCCAGATTGTATGTACCCTCCCTGGAAGATCCCTGAATTAGTGAAAAGGCCCTGAATAGTTTAGTTTTAGCTGTTAAGCTGTCCACTTAGACAGCTTGGACCTAAGCTGTGTTTGTTTGTGGCTACAAACATGACTCAGTGATGAAGGCAACCCAGAACATTGAATAACTTCAGTCAGTATTTTAAATCAAGGCATCATGTTGTACTTAGTTGTAATAGGACTTCCAGTTCAATTTAAGTTTTTGTTCTTTATCTTGGACTAAATACTTGTTTCTGAAGGAGGTGTGCTAAAGTTGGGTATTTGACTATCATCCTTGAAACATGGACCCCAATGTAATCAGGGACCGTCAAAATGCCTTGCAATAAACGTACAGTGTAGGTTTTAGTACTGATGTCAACATGGCCAAGGGAGAGATGGTCAGCATCCATATCATGTTCTCAAATTTCATGGAAAAAATATGGTCACTTTAACTAATGACTGTTTAGAAATCTTAGAAGGTCACTGTGTACAATACAATAGTTTGGCACTGTGTGCTAGTATAGCAATTCCAAGTTTGTTAATGGATTGATGACTTCTCAATCAAAAAATTATAAACCTAAGTGACACCACTTCATATCATATCCAAATAGTGTATTTTTGGTTCCATATGAGTGTTTCATATATCGTTTACTATAATATGCTCTACTGAACCACAGTGTAATAGTCTATGGAAATTGGCAGTTTGGCCTACATGCTGCCTGAAGAATGAATAGTTTGCATGGTAATCATATAACTAACATATCAATTCAGGATTTCAGTTATCCAATGAAAGCATACTTCCAAGACTACACTACTATCATAACTCCACTATAGGCAAATGCTGGTTTGCTGCCCACTTTACCTTCAAGAAATCATACAGTATGCAACAACTTAATGGTCCTTCCTCAGTTAAGCTCAGTATCTTATAAATAGCTGTCAACTGTTAATTGCACTATCATCTGTACTACCTGTAACATTTAATAACTTGCTTTCCATTTTCTGACAATAAAATATAGGTGAAGCAACATTGTCATATTTTGCATATTGCTACATTGTCAGCACAAATAAATTTTCATTGCAGACTGTTCACAAATAGTCATACCTCATGATATGACAGCAAATTTTACATCTGAAAGAAAACAAACTATCGAATCGTATGCAGAATGGTGACAATCTTAAACTAGGAAAGCATTTTGAGCAGAATCTAGGGACACCAGAGATACTGTTAAAACACTTACAAATACTT
Organism: Apostichopus leukothele; assembly: GCA_010014835.2. Classification (NCBI taxonomy): domain Eukaryota; kingdom Metazoa; phylum Echinodermata; class Holothuroidea; order Aspidochirotida; family Stichopodidae; genus Apostichopus; species Apostichopus leukothele. The sequence goes on from JAAAKB020002228.1 coordinate 18,576, forward strand.
GTGCAACCATAGAGTAAACACACATTAACATAACATTAAATGAAACACCTGCTGTCATTGTGTACTTAACATTAATGTGTAAAAGAAAGTCTGATATTGCAATTCTTACATGTGCTTCTCATGTTGAATCTTTAATCCAATCAATTCATACCCCGGCTTTCAACACGATAGGTAATTGACATTTTGACCCTGAAATATTCCTGAAAACCATCAAGTTTTCTCTTAAGTCTTGAGACTGTCTAAGATATATGACTTTAAAGTATCTAATCTGCACACCATACAGAGATACATGCACGATAAAGAATGAAGCTGTGACATGGTATGACATATATAAAGAACATGCACAAAATACTATATTGGAGGAGGGAACCCAACAAAGTCATGGGAACATTATTCCATGCTGTTTCCTTCTCATGATTTCAATCTAACTTAAATAAATCCTTGAATTTCTAGCATATAGCAGAAAAGTAGGTAAGCAAACTTCCTAGCTGTAATTTCATATTATTGTATACCATCAAACAGAGTCAACAAGTTAGCTTCCCATTAGCAATGGTGTATAAAATAGCTCGTCATTCCAATAATAACCAATAACATATAAATCAGAGAAGCCATAACCAAGCAAGTTTCTCAAATCCATCTGACTTATGACAGATTCAGGCTGATGTAACTGCAGTCTGTTAGTATGTGTAACCTTGTGGTTCTTTATGTTGTGAATTTCCCAGTTCAGAAGTAGGCTCTATTATCACTGCTTCAAGACCAGTTAATGAGTCATTTCCCTCTAGACCTCGAAGGAAACAAGGAGAGCCAAGTTTCTCCACCTTCAGCATTACAGGTCACTGCTACCTGGCCTCATTGCTTCCACTAGTTTGCCTTCAGCACTACAGACCTACAGGTCAATGCTACCTGGCCTCATTGCTTCCACTAGTTTGTCTCTCTTGTAAGTCTAAAATAAGTTTAGTGATGGTAGCTCTCTTTGCCTTGACCTCACTTTCTGGAAACCACCTTGTCAAACCTTTGATGGGTGTGCAGAAGTTTTTAATCGGCTTCTGCAATGAAAATATCAATTGATTGTTTCTAACTCTGTTATTGTGTAATGGAAGGAAATTACGACGCCTGACACTGCAATTCTTCAACAGTTCAGGAAACTTATTGAAAACATCAAACATTGGAAGTGCTCAACTTGGAAAGAGAAAAATAGAAATCACCTGACGAGTTCAGATACTGCTGTTCACAACACTGTCCTCTTACAAATGATGGAAGCTTGTTTGCAAGTCCCATCCCAAAGAGAACAGTTCACAGACTGTGTGTTTACCTCTCTGCTTTGACCTGAAATGACCCATGGACTCATTTAACACTTTCACATTACTGACGCAATTGTAACATTACCAAACTAGTCAGAAAGAACCAAACTTCCATTAATTGTGACTGGCAGCATAAATCCACTGCTTTGGAATAAACTTTGAATGAACTTTAATTGAGAAAAGACAAATTCAGACATTTCCTTACTATAAGTTTTGTTGACAAAAACATCTGCTTATCTTGCATATTGGCTTTATTTCTTTTAATTTCATGTTATGCTACCACCATATTGATAAAGCTTAAGGCAAGTTGAGCACACAGACTATATCTTTAAGGTAACAAATTTTGGGAATACTGCCAGGGGGAAATTTTTATCTGGGATCATTTAAGTTTAAATTTCAGAATTTGGTTATGACTTTCTACCTTTTTTAGTGCAATTATATAGATGTGATAGTATGACAAAACACATCCTGTACAACTGTGAGTGAATGTTGATATTTCTGTTATTTACTGTTATTTTTCACATTTGATATGACAACAATGTATCTAGTTGCCAGCTCTGGTGACAACACCAAATCTTACCTTGAAAAACTGTTCTACATACTGGAGAACAAAGACTCCACAGTCACTAAAGTTACTTTGTTGAGGTACATCCAGACAAGCACCCTTCATGTTCTGTCCCGTAAATCTACAGGTACTATTCTTACGAGTACGCCATTCTATCTCCAGGTACCTACAAACAACAGAAATATAAATAAAGCTAACACTTACTCTTAAGTAACAACAACACAAATAAAGGCTAAATGTTACCACTACATTCAAAGAAATTTTCCTCCCCAGGGAGTAATGGGTATTTCACATTGATACTTTTGATATTTTGAAACATGAAAGCCTTCATGGCTTAAATTGGGAAGAAAGTGCAGATTCATACTTTGAACAATTTTTCCGAAACTGTAAAAAGTGTATCACTCTTTTCTATGAGCACAATCAAAACTAGTGACCATAAACAAAATCCCTTTTTTTTCTACAACTTCATTTAGTGCATGTCATTTAGAGCTTATAATTTCATGAAAGAAGCATTTCTACAGCAGAATGGGCCTGTTATATTAAAACCAACTGAAAGTTTGCAGAACACTTCAACAGTAAGATCATGCTGACATTAATACACAAAAGTGAAGAGCAAGATTAGTAAAAGCTTCAATCCAAGGTAACTATCCAGATGTTATAGGAACTACAACTACAGGAAAGACTATAGGGTAGCTTACTCTCGTAACTTTCCAGATGTTATAGGAACTATAACTAACTACAGGAAAGACTATAGGGTAGCTTACTCTCGTAACTTTCCAGATGTTAAAGGAACTATAACTAACTACAGGAAAGAATATAGAGTAGCTTACTCTCGTAACTTTCCAGATGCTGTAGGAACTATAACTAACTACAGGAAAGACTATAGGGTAGCTTACTCTCGTAACTTTCCAGATGTTGTAGGAACTATAACTAACTACAGGAAAGACTATAGAGTAGCTTACTCTCGTAATTTTCCAGATGTTATAGGAACTATAACTAACTACAGGAAAGACTATAGGGTAGCTTACTCTCGTAACTTCTTCACGACGGGTCTCTTCTGATTTGACTTTAAGGAATCCATAACAAGAATACAGGGTCTAGGAAAGACAAAATGGAAAGACAAATATCAATGATTGACAGCTGTCACCAAAGACATGGACAACTTCACTAGACAACCCACTTAAATTATAAGTTGAATCTGCACATTTTACTTTACTCAGGGTCCTTGATAGCTCCAAAGAAAGATGCCATGAAAACAGCAGTTATTTGAAAATGCATAACATGGACTTAATGAAATCTACTCTTCATTCATATGATAAGGCACCATACATAAGAATGCATGAAAACAAACAGGCACCAAAACTTTCATTAACATGATTAAAAGTTAGTAAAATACACCTTTAGCTGTAAGAAAGTGGAAAGGCAGGGTAACATGATACTTGTATTTGAGTGCCTTGTAGTAAACATTTAAGTTGTTCTCTGAGTTCCTTAAGGACAACTTACACTGTTCAAATTGATGATAATAATCTCCGGCACCGGAGCAATTACTCCAAACACTGATCAATGTTTCTACGACTGAGGTAACAATCCCGGCACCGGAGCAAATACTCCAAACACTGATCAATGTTTCTATGACGGAGATAACAATCCCGGCATCGGATCAATTACTCCAAACACTGATCAATGTTTCTACGACCGAGATAACAATCCCGGCACCAAACCAATTACTCCAAACACTGATCAATGTTTCTACAACAGAGATAACAATCCCGGCACCAGAGCAATTACTCCAAACACTGATTAATGTTTCTACGACCGAGATAACAATCCCGGCACCGGAGCAATTACTCCAAACACTGATCAATGATTGTTTCTACGACCGAGATAACAATCCCGGCATCGGATCAATTACTGAAACACTGATCAATGTTTCTAGAGCAAGATGTAGATGAAGCTCTGGGAAGCTAGTTTGAAGGTCAAAGGTTCCAGTCTCATTCTAGACATGATAAATTTCTTTGTTCTTGTACAGTTAATAACAATATCCAGCCTGGATGGTGGTTATTTTACCACACTAAGCAGTCACATTTGCATGTGGTTTGTAGCTCGTTTTGGATTCTTTTCCAATTTGGAGAGTATTCAAGATTGGAAAACGGTGGATTTCTCCTGGATGAAAAACCTTACTTTAGCTGGCCATGGAATGAACCCATGACTTCTGACATGCTAGGTTTACTTGTTCTAATGCCACTTGCTTTATCCATTCGACTATAACACTGTTGTGTTTATACTATCCTGTTCAGTTCAATTGTTTATTTAATTATATTAAAAGGCATTTATGTAAATAAAGAGTCCAATATATGCAAAAAGTCATGTGAAATTAATTTTTAATTTATAGAGCCTCAAGACCCAAACTCTTGATCACTGCTGCAGAACAGTGATGAGCAGGTACTGGATGATCCTGCTTGATGCATCAAACACCCTTCAACAACAGAGAATAAACTGAACTGGCAATCTACTCAGAAAATGTACTCACACTTCATGCTTCTCGCTATGAAATAGTTTGTACTCAGCATCCTCATTTGTCTTAGAGGTATCTTCTGTTTGTATTGCACTACTTGAAACACCCTTCTCCTGCTCTGATGGCCTTTGCTCACCTTCCAAAGGAGTTGTATGGCACTGATTAGTATCTGAATTACCCTGCAGTTCATTATAAGAAAAAGATGCTGTGCAGTTAGTTTCTAACAAATCTTGAAAACATAGCCAAGTCGAGATTACAAGATTCATAATTTAATTTCATACAATGGCGGATATGTTTGCAGGGGCACCTCTTAATTCCCCCGAAACCTAAAATAAAAATAAGTGCAAGTGACTGGTAAAGTAACTTACTACGAGCTTGTTTGTTTTATGCCAAACAGATTACATATATAGTTTTGTATAAGAAATAGTGACTGATAAAGTAACTTACTACAAGCTTGTGTGTTTGATGACTAAAAGATTACATACATATAGTTACTGATAAAGTAACTTACTACTGTACAAGCTTGTTTGTTTTAGGACTAACATATAACATACATATAGTGACTGATAAAGTAGAATACTACAAGCTTGTTTGTTTTATGAATAAAAGATTCATACATAGTTGGGTAAAAGACAAATTACTACAAGCTTGTTTTATGACTAACAGAATACATAATACTACAAGCTTGTTTGTTTAATGACTAACAGATTACATACATATAGTGACTGATAAAGTAACTTACTACAAGCTTGTTTTATGACTAACAGATTACAAACATAGTTGTGTATAAGACATAGTGACTGATAAAGTAACTTACTACAAGCTTGTTTTATTACTAACAGAATACATAATTCTGCAAGCTTGATTGTTTGATGACTAACAGATTACATACATATAGTGACTGATAAAGTAACTTACTACAAGCTTGTTTTATGACTAACAGACTACATACATAGTTGAGTATATATACTAACATTCTACTAACCTACTGAGAAGACTTCAAACATTAAATGAGAAACTCCTAAATTGCTTGATACTCTTTCAAGATTTAAAGCAGACATCCTACAATTTGGTGTTGTCTATTTGAACCTTCTACTTATACATATCTTCACCTGTTTATCTTTTGCTCCATTTGTTCTTGTTTCACTTTCTTCTGAAATTTCTCCATTTTTGTGCTGATGCGAGTCCTCAGATTTTGCAATCTCTGAGTTGGTGTCTGGTGGTTCTTCAGACCTCTCCTTCTGCTCTGGGGCAGGGGCAGAAGAGGTACAATTCCCTGAGACTCGCGATGGAAAACAGATGATCACCACATACCAATGGGAACTAAAAAATTAAATCAAAATTTTGTAATTTTAGCAACTGGTTGTAGCATTTCACTGCAACATTTCTTTCCAACTTGAATTACTTGCTCAAAAGTATTTTTCTCACCCTACAAGGTAAAATTAGCTTATAAAAATCATCCTTTACAGTCTGCCTTGATTCTTATATGCAAAGTAGACCAGGCAAGGTAAATCAGTGAGTTGGGGAAATCATCATGTTTATTATCAAAATTAACATGCTTTTACAAGCCATTACACATCATAAGTGCAACAAACTAACAATTATGTTTAAAATTATTTGATCGTGATAGAAATCAACCAACATATGCAATCACTGGCTTTAGCTTCTGTTTGTAATATTGTTAAAGGTCTACAGACACCTATGAACAACATTGCCCTAATCACTCAATGGGCATAAGAAATCATGAAAATAGCCGCAACTTACATCAAAATCTAAAAGATTGACCATTTTACGAGTCTTTTCTTAATTCTAGTTTTATTTATGAATAAACATTAGCTAATTATGCACAATGATGATGTAAAAGGAGAGACTGCCTAATTTTCAGTTATGTTATCCCTTTGTTTTCATAACCTTCGTTTTAAGGACACTGAACAC
>JAAAKB020002229.1:0-15372 GCA_010014835.2 Apostichopus leukothele
ATATATATATACATATATATATATATACTATATATATATATATATATATATACACATATATGTCCATATCGTGGATTCACTTCACTGATCTTCCCTCTGCGACAGCTCATGAATATACTTCCGAATAAGACATGGACTAAAAGAATAGTTTAAAATTCTGCCAATTAAACAGTCATCCCCGCAGATAAAGGTCAGTGTGAAGGATATCTTCCTTTGACGTGAGACATTTACTGTATGACGTCCAACATATGCATGCTATTGACTATTTTATGAGTCGCTGTTTGAAGCCAAAATACAAAAAAATACAAAAACAATAAGAAAGAAAAACAAAGAGAAAAAGTACACGTGGAGAACAGATGAGTTTCCTTGCATGACTTAAAAATACTGGAAACAGAAAAACAGAGCAGATAAAGATGAGTTTCATTGCATGATTTAAAGAGTACTGGAAAAGCATGAACAGGGAAGATAAATATGATTAAAACTAGGACAAAATTGTAAGATGTGATAGAAAAAGAAAAGCATCAGGAAAACCCAAGAATGTTATTTTAATTAATATTGAATTGCAAACAATTCATTGACTCATGTCCAAGACCTACTCAAGTTTTGGATGTGTTGCCTAAACATTCATTTACATGTACATTAATGTGAGTATAACTGCTTTTCAACATGGTCCTTTCTTTGATAAGTCTAAACCTCTAAAACTCTTTATAGTCTCCAATTAAAGATTCTACATATTCCAACTTGGGCCAACTCTTCCTGTAGGCATCCCTTATCTGACTTCAATCAATTTTTTGCAATAACTTTCCTTTTTCCACCCCCGCCTCCCCTCATCCTCCCCCATCCCACTTTGGTCATTGTGTTCATCGTGCAATTAAATTTCAATGAACAAACAGTTGATGAAGAAATGTCTCCCATTATACCTCCCATTACATTTCCCTGTACACAAACACACAAACACAGTATTTAGCCATCTCATTCTCCAGTTTGTGTTGTACGTAAGTAGTTCCTTCATTTCCTCTTCTTGAGTGCGGCGGCATTTTTTTTTCTCAGATAGAAGGAGTCTTTCCTGGTAGTATGACGTCAAAGAACGTTGGTCACTAGGATCGTTACACCCTCTTTGCGTGCAGTCGGTAGTGCTAAATTAAGATATCATTGATCGACAGAACGCCACTCGCTTAATTGAAGCTTTCAACAAACGTTCAACAGTGTACTCTGTATACAGCTGTAGCAAACACACAACTTGGGCTGTTTTTCTTCTTTTTTTTTTGCTGGAAAACCGTAGAATCTGCATGAATCCCAAAATAGCTCTCTTTTTTATATTTAACGACCGAAGAACGGTTGAACTGATATCATACAATTATCGACATCCGTTTTCCAATATATAAGAATTTTAATATGAAGGTGTTGATAATGAGTTTATCTATACTGCTGTGTGCAAACTAAGAGTGACTGTTCTCAGTTAATATTCTCTTTAAATATTTGGATGTAAGAATTGAAAGCAAATTTATTCTAGAGATGAATTTTTCACAAATATCAAGTAATATAAATTAATGAAGCAAAAAGCTAATGTAGGAAATTTCATATCACGATGACTAATTTGATTATTGTTCATATTATTGCAATATGTTTAAAAAAGAAAAGCCAATTTATGTTAAACTTGTTAAAAATTTGGAATGGAAAGTTGATTCTGCCTGTTAATGAAATGCCTTTTCATGGAATAACATTCATTTGAATCCTGAATTGTGATAATTGTTTTTTATGATTATTCCCCTATATTGGTAGATAATTTCATCAGAAAAAGGAAATTTCTTTGTGCCCTAATGTATTTTTCCTAAAATAATTTTCCTAACAGTAAGATAAACTAATTAACTGGGAATATTACCGTTCATTATAGACCTTGAACACAGACAAACAATATTTTTCAATAGGCTATTTTTACTCCAACTGTAAATGAGGACATGTTATACTCAGGATTCCAAAACCCTTCAAAATGGAAGAGTTAAATGTTATTTCTTTTTGTTTTTCAAGGAGAGAATATTAATGTGATGCCTTTAAATAGGTGACTGAAACCTGGTAGGGATATATTATGAGATAAAGTAAATTATTGAATAAAGTAACAAGAGAACCTTTTCATTTACTTCGTTGAAGTTCGTTCCTCACTTACCTGTCTCCCCACAACCTTAGCACTCTTGTTTTACTGTGGCTAGGATAGGAATAGTACTCCTGTTCCCCATAAATGGCAAACAAAGATCCTAAGGAACCGTTCTGATCGAATTAAGAAAAATAATCCATACAAAAGATGAACGATGTAGGCAATTTGGGTGGTAGAATGAGAAGGATGGGCATTGATTGGAGGGGCCGGTCATAGAGGGCGCACAGTGTTAAAAGGTTATCAGTTCATTCTAGGCATGGTAGAACAAGAGTGCTAAGGTTGTGGGGAGACAAGTAAGCTTGTCACTACAAACCAGTAAGTTTTGGATATTTACAATGGTGGAATAATAGCGCGCCTTCGGCCACAGAGAAATTTTGAATGCATGTATTTTCAGAATCGCCCCCTCCCGCGCTGGTTCCCACAGGCTCTCTCAGCGGCTTTGGTGTGTTGAGAAGGTCTAAAATTGAGGGCAGTATACCTGATTGATGTTGCTTTGTGGTTCAAGCATGCTCATCCGGGAAATTATTAATAGGAATACTTTGGAGGACACAAGTAATTTCTCGTTAGTGCTTGCTCATTTTCAAACCAAGAATCATGAAGATTTTTACATGTTGTGTCTACAGTATATAAGAGAATATCACTTTCTCTAGATCTAAAAGATATAATCTAACAGGAGATGTATAATTCACATAATTGTATTTAAACAGGAACAAATTAAGCCCTCTTTTTGCCCACCTGAGAATGTGAAGAGGGACATTTTACCTTCTCTCTCCTTGTGCACCTCTCAAATTACTGTTTAATTTTGTGCTATTAATGAAAATTGATGAGGCATCGCCACTTCTCCATCAGGTTGTCAAGTATTTGTCAGGTTTCCATGGTAATAAATCAATCTACGACTTGGTGAAAGGTCTTAAGCTAAGGTTTGAGTTGAGTGGTGTGTTTCTTTTTTTTTTATGCGATTACTTTCTGAAATCATTTTAAGGTCAGTAATGCAGATGAGAAATTTATATCAATGAATATTCATGAAAAACAGATGTTGTCCCATCTTATTTTCGTAATTAGGCACAAATTTAAGGTTATATCGGAAGAAAAGTGCATTTCCATGACAATAGGACACGTTTCCTTTTGCATATATATCCTTCACAAACAAGAACATATCCTATGAATATTTGCGAGCGAGGACGTGGACAATTGGGTGTACACTGTGCCGTGTACACTGTGCCGTGTACACTGTACAGTGTGCCCTGTACACTGTGCCCTTTTCAATAGAAGCATTAATACAGAGAGTCTCCTGTGACATCTGCATTGTACTTCTCTGTTGAAAGACGTGCCTCATACACAGTGGAAGTGGTTGCAGGTAGTCAAGCAATATTTACATAGTTTTAGGAAACAAAGTTGAATGATTTTCATCTATTTTAGTCCCTCTCTGTCTGTCTCTTGTTTCGTAGACACTAGACACTCGATCAAGCATTAAGTTACAAGTCAGCCCCCAATTTACTTCAGTTATCACTTTAATACCTGTCTGCACACCATTGGTGCAGTCATATTCCCAATGTGTTGAGGCCTATTAGCTGAAACCTATTAACCCGGATCCTGTGACAGTCCACTTCCAGTCTACTGCCCTCGTCCTTGTTCTACCGACCAATTGAACTGTGTGTAAAACATGCACATATATATATCTTACATAGTAACTATGGAAGTTTACACTGAAAGCTAATACCAAAATGATCTGTTTGTAGTTGTAAGTGTTTGAACACTTGTAAGTGACATTGTAAACATGATATTTTTAATATGACAGAACACTCGTTAATACAAAGATCACGGTGAGAACAACAATATACTACAAAATGTCCTCGAGATGAGATATTATCTCTGTTTTTAGATTGATGATATCTAACCTTGGCAACCGTTCATCTGCTCTTCGAATAAATCACAAGGCTTTTACATAAATTCTGACCAAAGGCAGTTGTCATCATTCGTCATATTTTATTGTAACAACAACCCCCCCTCCCCCCCCCCCAATTTTTGTTTTCAATTTTGTAGCAATTGTTATAACTGTAGGAAGAATTGGACAAATGAGTCGAAAAACCTTAAAATTTATGTTTCTTAACGTTTTCTCATTTAACGTTTCTCATTGGATTTGTGTAGAAGATCTCCTACAGCATATATCTTGTTGACACTACTTTGTTCTGTCTTGTATGGCTGCTGTTTATATTTTATGTGATTGATTGCGAGGAGTAGGATGAGGAAACAGAATCACTCGCTGTTGATGCTACAACCGAAAGATCAGAATTGCTGGAAATAAATCTGTTGACGTCATCACTTTGTGTCTGCTCTATGTTAAGAGTCATCTTACGGAAGAAGATGTAGTTTACTGTAGAGAAGTTGTAGTCAATACTTGTAAGCATCTCATATTTGGAAAATCTTTGACTTTTTCTTCGGCACATCAAGGAACTTGACTTTTGCCTCTAAGGCTTAACATAATTCCAGATAAGACAGAAAGAATGTTTGGTAGAGTTTTAAGGGACATTCAGTCTTTTTGCCCCAATATTTGAGTTACATATCTAGTTTTGAAGGTCAGGTGTCAGTATAAACTGATCATGTTCAGTAATTTAACATTGGTCGATGTTGTTATGGCTTCCTTGCTTGTAATTGTCCTGTGCAGTATAGTTCTTAATAGTATTTCTGCCCTCCATCCAGAGGATGGGGGCAGCAGACATTTTTGCATCTTCAAAGTGTTATTTGTACAGATTTAAATCACTGTTAGACTTTAGTTGACCTGTTGTTAGTGGTTACATGCCATTTGGTCTTCCCTGTTTGGTTACATTAACTCTAGCATAGGCTGCTAGCTCAGACTATTGGTGTTATTAGGCTATAGGCCATTACTAGCCTTTTTGAATTGAATTGAAAGCAAATGAAGATAACCTTTTTACAAAATAGCGTGATGTTTTGTGAAAGGTGAAATCCTAGCAACCAATACAGTAGCTGTAATTATAGAAATTTACTTCACTTCCTTGCTTACCTATCTCCTCACTACAAACCCCTATTCCTCTACCATGTCAAGGTTGAAATGGTACCCTTTTTTTAAGCTTTGTGCACCCTAAGCGACCCAAGAGTTCCAATGACTGACCCTCCTCAATCTACCACCCAAAGCGTCTAGCACAGTATTTCTTAGCGGGCTTTATTATTGAGACAAATCTCCACCTTTGGTAACCATGGTGACAGTTTTTTTTGCTCATCCTGCTTTTAACAATCTTAGTTGCCTATACTACCGGCCCCTATTAAAGTATATCCTTTACAACTTGAGAGATTTTCTGGGCGGGCTTTTAGGTGCCCAGTTTGCCTCCAGTTATATTCCTATACTGGGGTGCCTGCAGGTAGCGGTTGCACGAATTGTCACCATGTTAACCTTCCTCCTAACCATATATCTCCATTTGTAGTTTTTCATGTTGTTTTTCTCATCATCTCATGCAATCTCATTATATACTTTGCGTATATATGCCTCTCTGCTAGAGAACATGAATTGTAATATTCTCTCTGTAGACTGAACCAGATATTACAGTACGATGCCATCTTTCTCATTAGCTCATGCATGATTATGGTTCAGCGCCTGTTAATTCTTTATCATACTATATATCACCTCGTTACTAATTAATTACTCTGTGGGCGAAATTTTTTATAGCCAAATGTTGCATCAATTGCAATATACACAGATTGGCTTCCCACATAGCAACAGTGATCTATTTAAAGAAAACTCAGTTGCTAAGTGAAACAACCATGATGTTCTTAGTGATGGTAATTTGCGTTTAAACCATCATTTTGTGCTCCATCTCCATTTTTCAATAATTGTTTTTCTCAATATAATGAGTGTTTGGGAATGTTTAATTTCACTTTGATTAAGGTTAAGACATCCTTAAAGCATTTATTCATTCTAAGATCACTAATTAACTGTAAAAGGGTCCACTTGACACTAAAAAAATTCTTCGACTGCACACTTTTGACATTCAAAAAATCAAAAGCCCAGAATCTTCAAAATGAAGTTTAGTGGCTTCAATGTTTTGTAAATTCTATGCCATAACATACAACTGACTTTCAACCCAATGACACTGTAGCTAAAGAAAGGAGAAACACATGAATGGAGGCGAAATGAATAGTGCAAAGAAGTGGGGTCAGCGTCTTCCTTTCGGCCAACTTTTTGTGTTGAGTTTGGTCTGTTTCTGACACGATTTGATCCTAAAAACTGGTGACAGTTGAATTTGTTAGCATGGAAAGTTAAAGTAATGTTCAAAATATTGAAGTAAATTTTAGAAACGAAAACATGTCCGACTTCATTTCTGGATGTGATTGATAATATTAGCCAAAAAGTCGGCCAGGAAATTAAATGCTGGGTATGTAAAATTTATTTAAGACAAAACTCTAAGAGTTTGCCTTAGTTTTGATGAATCACAATCTTATCTTAATACTACTCCGTAGGTTTGGTGAAGTCATCGACCAAAGGCCAAAAAGGAAGAAACAAAAGAGAACAGAAAAACAGCTTTAAAGGGACCTCTGTTATTAAATTATATAAGAAACAGAAAAATATAACCCAGAAGATCTATAGAAGAAAAAGTTTTTTTTTTGCATGCTTTATATCTTTAAGGTTGATCCTGTGTAGAGCTTACTTCAGTTACTGCCTGGTTTAGAATAAGTAGATTGAAATGGATGAGGAAGGATGAGGAAAAAGTACAAAATGTATAGAGAACTAGTCAGTTTTGGACAAAATTATCTATAACTTTAATCAGTATAGTAAATGCTCAAAAGTCATCTTGACCAGTGCCCTCTGGAGAAATGACTTTATGTTCTGTTTGTATGAATTTATTTAGCAAGCCAACTTGTGGAGAAGAGAAGAAAAACAATTTTTTTTTAGCAAACTGCATTTGTCCATTGCAAAAAAAGCCTGATTATAATGGCCTACAGTAATGGTAGTAGTCTTTGAATTTGGTTGTAATTTTACTGTACTTTAATATAGGTCACAGCAGAGCTCCCAGTAAAACCTCCCAGTTGTACTGTAGATGTTGTTCATTGTGATTGTCTTAATAATTTATCAACCAGCTAGAAAGATTAGTTTCTTGGAAAACAAGCTCAGACTTTGATGGCAATTCCTAGTGCAATGTAATGCTAAACCAGTCATTCATACTTTCATACATTCATTCATTATTCATACTTGATACCAGTCATTCGTACTTGATCACATTTCAAGGACAAACCAAATAGCCAGAGAAGAAAAGGGAAAAATATTGGTTTGGTCAGACATCAGATTATGAAGTTTTTGTAAACCTATAAACTTAGCTTATGTTTGGACGTTTTCTTTTTCATTTGCAACTTTCTTGAGCCCGAGAGAGTATGGATGATGCGGATGAACAAGGTGTTGATGAGGGGTGGGTGTTAAGGGGGAGGGGGATGGAGAGGGGAGATAAGTATTCCTTTTAGAATATATTATCAAAGCAGTTGATATGCCACAATCAAATGAAGTAAAAGTGGATAACTAAAAGGATCTTATGACTTAATGGATGTTATGGTTGTGTTTCAGTTTCAACTAAAAGCAGAGGAATTCTGTTTCATCAGCTTCAGATTATAGCACAAATTCCCCAAAGTACTGATACTGTTCAATTCCCCAAAGTACTGATACTGTTCAATTCCCCAAAGTACTGATACTGTTCAATTCCCCCAAGTACTGATACTGTTCAATTCCCCAAAGTACTGATACTGTTCAATGCTCAGTAAGAACAGTTATTTCACACCTTTAATACAAGTACACTTTAGAAAGCTCTTGACTATTGTCAAGTTTAATAAACAACCTTTAGCCAAGCTGTGTCTTATATCTCAGTAATTAATGATTATTGCAATTAAGAAACTATCTTTTAATTTCTTTACAATTGACTTCAAAAGTATTAAATAACATCTTTTCTTCCCTGCATAGTCATTTTATTTTCAATCATCACTTTTTGGGCCAAGTGAGACTTCATAACCGTCGTTTTTTCCCCGAACATTTGTTTCTCGTGGAATTTGAAGAGAGACTGCTGGGGCTTACGCCACCTGTCAGAGAGCTTTAGCTCTCATTAAATTAGGTCACCCTCATATTCAGATATCGCCAAATGCATTATATCCTCCATCTACCGTAGTAGCCATAACGATAAAAGAAGCCAACGTTTTTTTGCTCGAAGGTCATGTTATTCCAATCCATTGCTTAATCATTACTAAACGCACCAATATCACCGGTGAATTTCTCTCAGCAGTGACGTCACGTAAATCGCCTCCGGCTTCCTCCACACCATCCGAGGGAAAAAAGGAAGAAGAAGATAATAAAAAAAATCTGTTCGTTGAATACGAGCAGCTTTTCAAGCACACCTACCAACTGGTTTTAAGATACATATTGAAAGTGCATCCCGTGAGGAATTGAGTGGGAGTGAAAAATGATCATCTGTGTATGTCATATGGTCGATAGTACTTCATCATTTGGTGTTGGTCTTATTTTGAATATTTGTACGTTTTTTGGGATTCGGTGTTACCGGGTGGTAACTGTACGACTAATGAATGTGTGCTCAGTATTAAAGTGAGGAGCTTTGAATTGTGTGCTAAGAAGTCAGATAGATTTGGGCATCAAATTTCTTTGGATGTAAAAGGAATTATTCACAGGATTGCTTTATGTTTTGAAACTATAGATCTTTGACATTTTGTGCACTTGGATTCGGTCCCACTCTTGACACGGTGTAAAACAGGTATTAGTGTCGTTCTTCTTCCTGTTGGGAATGTAGTTCGTGTGTCATCCTTCAAATAAAATGTGAACAAATATTGTTTTG
The DNA here is from genome assembly GCA_010014835.2 of Apostichopus leukothele. NCBI lineage: Eukaryota > Metazoa > Echinodermata > Holothuroidea > Aspidochirotida > Stichopodidae > Apostichopus > Apostichopus leukothele. The sequence continues at coordinate 8,992 of JAAAKB020002229.1, forward strand.
GGCTTCTGTGCAAAAAATCTGTGGGGTGAATGAGAGGTCAGTTATTTCTATGATTTTAATTTTGATGTATCAGTGATACGCAGTGGAATAGTATCAGCGATAAAATCTTGTTGGAAGATCCGGCTCGTTTTGGTGTGATTCAAGGAAATGGGATCATACTACTTAAGTTGTGGCTGTTGGTGGCTGTACGAGAATAGCTTACTACGTAGTTGGTAACTTTCACTTTTCATGATATCTGAGTCAAAAAAAAATTAATATCGAAAAGTTTGATTTAATTTGGAGGTTTAGATCACACCAGAAAGGTATTTGTTATCACTGCCAAGTGGCATTCAGTTGGTAATAGTTTAGATATTTACTTCATTACTCTCCTAGTACCTGTCTCCTATACATATGCACCCCTATCTACCCTATCTACCCAATGATCCTCTCTAAGGTCCCCCTCTCCCTTCCGAATCGATCTTCTTTTTATTGTTTATTGAATTTTATACAATGTTGGATTGTTTACTCATTTAGATCTTATATGCTAATTCTAACATTTGGTTGTAGGAGTTATTAATAATTTAATCCAATAGAAAATATTCTGTGTCCCTCAAAATGAATATATATATTAAACTGTTATAAGTTTATTGTCATAATTGATTCCTCCTGGTGGGATTTCTGTGGTTTACAGTCACAGATTATTATCTTGGGATCCGCATTGTTCATCTGTTAAAGGTGGAATAAAGCAAAATACAATTTCCTGTAAATTTTAAAGAAACTTTACAACTTAGCAATTATTTTGTCCCTTCCATACCTTACCAGTTGGCCTGTTCTACAGGAAGTGGGAGATGACCCAGGAAGTAATTGAGATGACCCGGACAGCAATAAGTTTTAGGGGATTAGCAGTATGCTATTCTAGTCTCAGATTTCTGTGGAGGAAGTGGCATCAATTGCTGTGTGTGGTTTCCGATTCCTTCTTGAGTTACTGATTGCATGTATTGTCTACAGATCTGTTTCATCCGCTTTGCATATTTCATCCCTAAAGAGAACATTTCTCGAACATTTGGAGCCGTATGTTGCAACCCCAGTGCCTGTATGAATCTAAGTTTCCATTCTATTCCCATTAGTAGATTTAGCATGCAAATTTATCCTTCTGGGGCAGGGGGAGGGAGGGGGTTGGTTGGGTAGTGGAATCCTTCATGGAACAGATTATGCAGATTTATGATATTGAAGTCTTATCTAATTTATCCTGATTGGATTCAAAGACAAATCCTAGATGTAAATAAACAGAATGGAGCCTAGAGCTCTACACTGATTGATTTTTATCAAATTTTATGGACTAATTATGTTTAATATTCTGTTTAATCAAGTTAGTGAAGAGAAGATAGAATTCATTTATGATACATTGATATGTTCGCGGTAAATTTCTGCCTCAAACTTTTTACCTTGTTTATAAATCATTCATATAATTCAGTTTACTGAATTTAAAATACAAGAACTACTGTATCATAGTGCTGTTCTTATAAATTTTAGGGATTGTCTTATATGGTTCAAGATTCCACTTCTGATTAGAACAACTACCAAACTATTCTTCCCATTATCCAGCATATTCAATTTATATGTTATAGAAATGGAAAATTATCTTCAACTTTTCCCAAAAAACATTCAAAGAAAGTCTCCTTTTTGAAAGGAAACTCCAGCAAATTTTCTTAAAAGTCATTGCTATGAATATTCATAGATCAGACCCAATATACAGTACCCTATAAGCTCCTGTGGCCTGTTTAAGTTCATACCACATTAACATAATAAAAATAATACCAAATAATACCATCATCAGCTGCTTCAGTATTTAAGGCCATTTCTGTAGCAATAAACATACATTTTTCATGCATTAATTTCCCTAAAGAGATTGAGATTCAAGGAAGGAATGGAAGGTGTTTTTTATTTGATATTTTGAAAGTGATTTCACCGTTCTGCAGAGTTCATTTACGAGTGAGTGATCCAGACTATTTCTCTGTTATATTGTAGCTTTTAAACTGCATGAATTGTTATACTTAAAATTGCTAATGGAAGGCCCAGTCAAGTGGAATGGTTTTATTTCTTTTTTGCCAGGTAATTAACTTTTTTTTATATAAAAAAGATTGTCTTCATTAGATAAGAGAATAGATTTGAAACCTTGAAACGTTTTTTATTTTCTAAACAAGGTCTGCAAAACGTAAGTGAAAGCTACAAAGTCGAATGACTATAATAGGTGTTTGGTTTGCAAGCTGCTATAATGTTACCGATAAATAGGAATAAACAGTCAAGGAAAATACAAAAAAATTACAAAGTGAAAGAAAGAAAGAATGAAAATTATTGGGATTGGAAGAACAAACAATTTTTGCAGATGGTGTATAACATGTTATAGGCTACTTTAGAATAAAGATGTGTGAACACTGTGATGCTCCCAGGAGAACTATTACTGACTATTTAATGGTTCTCCTAGTGAATCATTCATGTGTTTCATGCAGTTTTACTACTCATATAATTGAAAGAAAATAGTTCAAACTGCCTCAAATTTAATCGTGTCTACCCCCTCCACCCCACCCCACCCCCCACCCACTCGTCTATATCCCTCACTGATCCCCTTGGAAGTCTCTGTGAATGAATGAGAGTTTCATTTAATGAAGAAGTGTTGATATTTACTGAAGTATAATATTTCAATAGTTAAATTCATAAGCATCACGATTCTGTGAAATTTCATAGCTTGTGTTGTAAAAAAACATCTCTTAATGAAGATTCTTATGTGGGGGGGGGGGGGGGCATGTTATAAACCAATCATTGATTAAATTTCAAAAAAAAATCCCAATGGTTGATAGGTCTCTCTATTAGAGCATCATTTAAATTTAATTACCATGAATTTAAATCTGTATCTCTCTCTCTGCATGCAAAGCCCTTTCTGTAACAATTCTTATGTACATTACAGAATAGCATACTCATAGTATACACACAAACTGTGCAAACTTGCTAATACTGATATGCATGGTAGAATTAATGGACAATTACAGAATAGCTGATAACAATTTTCATTAGTAATCATGAGAAGAGGACATTTCAATATAGTAAAGTTGTTGTATCTTGTAGTAATTGTCACAGACTTATGCTTATACCATTATACCGAAATACTTCCCAAGCAAATTAACTCCCTTCATCGAAAATGCAACATACTTAATGAAATCAAGAACGTTTTGCTTAACATTCGTTTTGCTCGAGTGAATAGGATTAATTTCTTCTTGGAGAAGACATTATTGTATAATGTCTTATGAACACTACTATGCTGTAATGAAGTTAACACCCATCTAGTGTGCGTATGTCCGTAGGGTTTATATTGTACTTTCAGGAGAGAGGTAATTAGGCGCTGATGAAAAGCACCACACACTTGCCCATGTAGTGTTGTGTTTGTAAGACAAGCTGACGAAAAATGGATGCAATATTGATTTCAACCATACTGTCTCCTGGTTGTGATATTATCACCGGCCGGAGGGAACTATGTGTAGATCAGTTTGCTTTGGTTCGTGTGTATGCCGAACGCCATAAATATCTCAGTAAATGGACTCGGAAAAACCACCCAGCAAGTTTGCTCAATCATTAAAAAGATGTCAGAGGATATAATTTGTTTGTTATTTGGCTGTTCTAATACACAAATGAATTGTATTTCCTGCCTGAATTATGATCAAATAATAATTTTATGTGTGGAGTTAGAACTTACTGTGGAATGAGTGCTTGAATGGTGATATTGTCTACACTTCGGTCAGCTATTTCAATAGACCTTCCAAATATTACTAAAAATAAAAGTGGAACTGATCAAACTAATTAATACATTTATGCTCCTAAGGTTTCTTTACCAAATGAAAATTAATGAGCAATTAATTAATGATACAATACATTTATCAATAACACCTTTATCTGTTATAATATCATCAGTAAAGTTTGAAAGCATTGCAGTAGAAATATTAAAGTATTACGTGGTTTGTAATCACTTCATGAGAATGATGATATAATACTTTTAGAAATATCTTCAGTACATTATCAGTAAAGTACCTCCTTAGAACTAGGATATCAAGATACCATCAATATTTAATAACAACATGATATAATCGATACCAAGGCATTACGTGATTGGTAAGCACATACTGTTAGTATCAGTACCATCAGTAATACCTCCAGTAGATCATCAATAATACTTTCATTTTAATTTAAGATATCATCAATGACATCATAAAGAAATATACCATTCAGGGAATAATTTATCCAGTATTGCATAGCAAAATGCTATGCAAACTAGACAAAATGCTATACAAGTGTAAAGATGTATAGCAGTTGTTTTTACACAGGAATCGTAGTATTTTGTAAAGGAAAGTTCAGGGCCTTTAAAACTGCTACACAAAACTTGAGTACTGAATTATAGTGATCATCACAACGCATTCAGTAATAACTTCATCACATCATAAATAATACTTTCATATGATATTAAGCGTATCATCAATAGCATGAAATAATAATACCAAAGTATTAAGTGAATGATAATCATATAGCACTCGTTACTAAACCCCATCAGTAATACCTTGAGTGTATCATAAATAATACTTTCATATGATATCAAGGTATTATCAATAACATGAAATAATAATACCAAAGTATTAAGTGAATGATAATCATATAGCACTCATGTTACTAAGCACCATCAGTAATATCTCAACTGTATCATCAAGAATACTGATGTTGAGGTATCATCAATAGCATAAAATAATAATACCAAACTATTACTTGATTGATTATCATATAGCACGCAGATTACTAAGCACCATCAGTAATGCCTCAAGTTTATCACCAATAATACTTTCATGATATTAAGGTATCATCACTAATATTATGAAATAATAATACCAAAATATTACTTGATTGATATTCACATCATAAAACTGATGTGATTAAATACTATTTATAATACCTTCATAAAACTAAACAGCATTTTATCCTCCAAGATCAAATATTATAATTCCATTATATCAGTTTACATGACATGATAAGTAATCATGTGATATCTCTGATAGCTATCTAACCTGCCATTGATAAAATACATAAAATTCATATTTCACATATTTAGAGGCAAGGTAAAACCACTTTGAACAATTGTATAAATTAGTTTGCTGGTTAAGAATTTCAAAAAGGGCTTTCACTGCTATATGAAAAATGATGGATTTTATCAAGAATACTTTCTGACATTGATAAAGCGAGAAACAGTCTCAGAAATGATGTATTTTAAGCTCTAATCATGGCAGAAATTACATCATAAACCGCATTAGACAGCAAACATATGAATAGACACAGTTAAATACTTTAGTGTACATTCAGTAGTGATGAGTTTCATGCAGAAAATCAAATCAATTCCAAGGTCAAGGTATTTTGTTTTATAGAGAAATTCAACATTTTCTATAAGTTTGGTAAACGACCTTTATTCTATTGAGTAGAGTTCATTTCATCAATTTCCCTGTTTCCTGCACACATTCTGCCACAACGGCAAGTATAAGACGGAATGGCATAAATTTCAAATAAATATTCATGTGATGTTTAATGAGGCAGTCATAGTTTTACTTTTGTGTTTCATAATTGTTCAAAATTTAGATATTCAAGAAAAAAAAATATGAGTGCTGTTAGTTTTCACTTGACTTTTGAAGGTTTTTCATGGTTCTGTCTCTTTTATCTGTATTTGTTATATTTTATAAATCTTTTTTTTTATTCTTATATCTGTATTTCATATTTTTGTCTCTTTTATCTGTATTTTTCAGAAACTTCAAAGCAGTCGGGAGATTTTCAGGAGAAGGAGCTGTTTCTGACGGGACAAGTAGGACAAGTAGAGAAGAAAGCAGAGGATGTCGAGACATGTATGACTTTTATTTCTTAGCTTATGTTACAGATTTAAAATATTGGGTACTATTTGAGAGGTATTTATGTTTTATTCTGCATGACAATCTCAATCAGTAGCCAGTTGAGTGACGTCTGTTCAGATAATGAAGAGAAAACTGGGATGAGCAAATTTGCGGGAATTCCATGAGTTTTGCTTAACCTTGTTGATTTCGCATCTACAATTTCTATGAATTTCTTGTCAGTTACATCTCAAAATAAAACATAAGAAAGTAAATAAATAAAATAATGTGACAGAAGGACTAAGGATGAGGGAAAGAGAAACATGGATGGAGAGGGGTATTACCAGGCATTGGCGAGGGAAGAGGAACAAGGAGGATGAGGGGCATCACCAGGCATTGGGGGGAGAGAGGAACAAGGAGGAGGAGGGGGGGGGAGGGGGGCAGCAGGCGGTGGGGGGGGAAGAGAAAAAAAGAGAGAGAGGGCTAGCACCAGGCA
>JAAAKB020002338.1:0-15368 GCA_010014835.2 Apostichopus leukothele
TGTTGTGGGGCAATAATTTCGATCAGGGTTGTGCACATTTGTCGGCAAAAACGACAAAAAAGTGAACTAAGATTTGGGAAAAAGTGGGGGGGCAAGTGCCCCATCTTGCCCCCCCCCCCGTAATCCCGCCCATGGGGTTAAGGAACAACCTGAAAATATTCTATATTTTTCTTCCTCTGCATGCCACCTCGAACTTTATCGAAGTTATTATGTTGGTCTGATGGCCTATGTAATTTCACGATGTGATAGCCTGGCGGTGTTTTACCGTTTCTTTGATACCCACGTATAATCATGTCGGAGCTTCTGTTGAATATTCATGAGTTGGACATATACGCGCTCACTGTGCATGTGGACAATTGTTCTTTAGCTGTCCTTTCACGTTATCCTTGAGAAAGTACTTATAGAGACAACAGTAAGCCTATATGAGCAGTATAAGATTAAAGAGGCTTCTATTAGATAAATAAGTTCGGAACTGTTCACATGCACGGGTTAGTACGATCACTTTAATGCGTGATATGTATGTACCTGCACTGAGTAGCATCAGAAGGTTGTAATATTTGGTTGTGTGGGAGCTGTGTTAGCTATAAGTTGAGTTAGCTATATAAGGTATAAGCTATAACACATGTTGTACATAAAATAAGTTGTTAGCGCTAAAATTAAAATCAAGCTTTGTAATATTTTCTTAGTATCAGTTTATATTGGTATAGGGACGCGGGGAATTCATTATAAATTGTTTTTAACTTGTGACTTGCATTACTGTGTAGGCTAGGCTTCATGAAAACCACTTGTTTGTGTGTCTTTGCTGTAGTGTATATCTTTCCATATGTAAAACACTCCATATTCGCACCACCGTAAACTAGATGGCTGTTCATAAGAACTATACAACTTCTGTCATATCGAGCACATTAAAGCAGCATTATCGCAGTAATGTACGATTATTCCTCTTGTAATCTCTTTTCCCCCTTTTCTCTCTATTTAAGTTTGTTCCACATATGATAAGTACGAAATGAATGACCATGCAGTCAGAAGGCCAACTTTCTAGCGCGGTAAATTAAAAGGCTTCAATCTACGATAATGCATATAACCCGCCTGGTATGTTTTTATATGGGCCTATACAATTCTATATTTTCCAGAATGACATAACGCTGCATAGGCCTATATACTATTAGTTATACACTTCATCCCCTCATCCTTGCTGCGGCTCCCACACCCCAGCTCCCCATAGCCCTCACGCGGTCCCCAGTATACGCACCTTAATGGTAATTACAGCACTCGTCGCTCACACGTCGCTCACACAATGCTTCTGCACTGAGCAGGACGCGTGATTGTACAGGAATGCATTGAACACGCCTACTTTATGTTAATTACCCACAACCATCCTGGGAAAAAAAATCACGCGTGGGGCTCACCACTTGTCACCCTTCCCCCCCCCCCGGCCCTTAATCTGTCCCCTGGGATACTGTCAAATAGACTGATAAGATTGAGCAAAATAAATTTAAACGTCTACGATTCCAATCTGGGTTCTATATAGATAATTTTAATGTTATGAGAACTTGAAGAAAATTTCTTCCTCTGATTATTTCTTTTGCTTTCAATAGTTTTCAATAGATTAAATTTTCTTATTAGACACTCAGGAGAGACAATTACCTTGGAGACCAAGTCATTCTTGAGAAGATACTTTACAAGATGTCTGCCGATGAAACCATTTCCTGTGAAACGAAACACAATATAGAAGAGAATAGCCAAAGGTCAACATTAACTATTTTAATCAAGAATGTAAAATATCATACTGTACACTTCTGTTAATAACAATATACTTTCATATAAATATATATATATATAACTACTACTAATAAACACAGCCAATGATGATGTCACCCCCCCCCCCCCCAACATTGTTTGATTGACTGCTATTTTCAGCTTGAATGACCCACAATAGTGAGTTATTAAAGTCAATAGATAATTCATTCTAGTATGCCAGTTTATATGAATGGTGATGATTCATTGTTGTATCAAGTTACAGTGTGTACATACATAGCATATGTACAGTACATAACTGAATGATTGATCCAGTGAAATGACTAACAACATGGTATACAATGGACAGGAAATAGCTGGAAACTTTTAACCTTAATAACCTGATTTCACATATAGCTACCTAAGTATGCACTTTACAGATTGCAGAATTTTGTATCGTTTTTCTTTCATATTTTTAGGTACTTGACGATAATAAAATCTCATGAAAAAATAACTGTTCGTTACCCATATGAACTGAATGCCTCTTTATAATATTTACTGAAAATTTACATATGAATACATATGGAAAATTTAAACCATGAACGCCTCACCGAAACTAAACAGCATACTATTACTGTGTATAGGCATGCACTTGAAACAACTTGTCACAAGATAATCCTCTCAAGGCAAAGTACAATATAGCCTTATAAATTTATCAGGATGTAAATTTACAGATACCTATACTTCTCATTTCCTCTCAATTATTTTAAAGGGACTATATAGAAATTATGCTAAAATGGTCAAAAAGTTTAGCCTAAAGTAGCAACATTTGAAAGAAACTGTTAAGCAATTTTACTTGTGGCTCTCTTGTAGAAATTACATGGTATTTCAGCTTTATTTTTTATCTGGTCACAAGTTTCCATGGTGACAGACTACATAAACTGAGCGTGGGAGCATCCCCTAACTTTAAGGTTCCATAAAGGTACATGCTTCTACTAGCTTCACTGTATCATCTCTTTCTTAAGACCTCACTAAACAAAACAAATTACCTATTAATTAACTAAAGCTGTGTCATTATTACTCTATGGAAATAAAGAACTCACTGAAATTAACATGCACTAATTTGCATTTCATTAAAAATAAAAAAAAACCTCCTTAGGGAGAGCAAGTAGTTCTGTCTACCACATATTTCCTTGTTTCTCTAAAGATTAAATTTAACACTGATTTCTGTTAATCTTATTTACAATTTGTCGGTTCTTGTTTCTATTGAGGAAATCAATGGACAGACAGGTACATTGACATGTTTGCTAAAAGTAACTTCAACTTGACCTGAGAAAGATCTGAATCTGCCAAACTGACAGTACATTTTGAGCGAGAAATTTAGCAAAATACACAAATGTATTAAATGTGTTCAGAAAGTGTTATTTATCAAACCAAAGCATCGACACTAATTTTATAGCCAGCAATATCAAGTTCTACTGAAAGAATTAAAGATTAACTTATTTAACGCTTAAGCCAGTGCATAGCCCTCTTTACGTATTCATATTAATAAAGAATCGGAAGTGACCGTTACATGTTAGTGGACACATACATGCCAAAATAATCGCAATTTACTTGAATATCTATGAGTTCAATACTGTATATGTAGTTTTTTCACTTGACAACTGGGTTGGATTATTATTTATGAACAGCAATCCTGGGCCTCTTCTAGTTTAACTACTGTACATATGCTGAAGAAAAGGACAAACAGTGTTTAATATGTTAAACGAAACAAGAAAACCTTTCAGACAGGACATCTAAGCCGATTGTGAGCGGAGAGTAGAAGGCCTGGAGAAAGCGTGGTGACATATATACTATACCTGTGTACATCTACGATCCAGCAATGAGAGCAATCCTGTCTGAAGGCAGTTCAGACACATTTACTGAAGTCACACACACATACGTACAGTATCTTAGACAGAATTTCTTTTTTAAGGGAGGGAAGGCAGTTGAGGAGTGTATGTATGGTTGATGGACGGTGGCATTGTGCATATAGGGGTGCGGTCCTTCCCACATCCCATTAGCGTGGTTTTCACATTCAGTCGAGGAAGACTTAGAACACTGCTACGGGGTGTACACCTCCTTCTCAACCTCACAAGAAAATATCGACCTTGCATATAGACCTCATTATAGCTACTTTACAGTCTAAATATTCCTCAGGATGCAGTATTAGATGTCTAAATTTTCAATTTTCTTTCTGTGAGGTGGGGGGGGGGGTGTAGGAAGACCTTGCCTCCAGCCACCAAGGGCCATATCCCTACATCTGTTGGGAGGAGTTAGGATTTGGACATCCTATCTCACCTTTGAAAACCTGTGCACATCACTGTTGATGGGAAGGCAGGAAGGGAAGGGAGGGATGGGGGGGGGGGGGGTGAGGGCTTCAAGAAGGATACATGTTCCTTAAGACAATGTGTACCCCTTCTTTTCATGAATGCATTGGTAGCATTTCTAACTCAGACCTCACTGTTCTTAAACAAAATTATTCCTCAAGTCACTGATGTAAAACAACAGACAACCTTAATATGTTTAGGTTAAACACCGTTCTTCCACTTACAAACCTTGCTTTTTATATGTTCTTCTCGTTGGTGAAAAATAACATCAAACAATTCATTTACATTTACCTTCAAAAGTGAAACAAAGCAAGGAAATGATCAACAAAGTTTTACAGTTATATAAGTTACTGACTACCTTCAAGCATTACTTTATGTCTTATCATCAATAAGTGATTATTTTGCAAAACAAACATACAATATTTGCACTTTTCCTTCATCAATATTACGAACCTAACCTTCAAGCAACCAAAACCAATATTGTTGCACACCTCCAGAGAGGTTTGTGCACAGAAATCCACACTATAAATCATAAAGTTAAGATATTCTTGGATGCCAAGTTGCCAACTTTCCATAATGAGAGATATTTGTAGCACCAGGAAGGAAAGCATTTCCTGAGAGCTTCAAAGCGAACATATTTTCACTTACTGTATCTATCACAGGTCATATAAATTACCTCCAATTTATGGTGGTACCTAAATTATCGCTAAAAGTTTAAAAACGATTGCAAAAGAATCCTCCGATAGGTTATGATCCTCTGGATCGCTTTTAGACATTGCAAAGAACTTTATGGGTGACCATTTTTGGCATTTTCCACCCTTTTCTGGCATATTTGGGGGAATTACTGATAACCTTCTAAAGGGTATGGAAGATATCGAAGTGAAGAAACATTGTAGTTTTTATAAGTTTAAAACAGAGTCTGTAGCAAGTCTGTATTACAAGTGCCAAAGAGAACATAGTTGGTCAGTTATAAAGTTTGAGAGCTGCAGTGAGGAGACACAATGTAAATTTGCACAGGGACATGTTAGACCTTCAAAACCAACACTCACGTACAGTAAAAAGGAAACTTGCAATCTGTTGGTCACAGAGCTATCCTTATTCAGTGGCACGGCAAACTTTTACCAATCGTCTGTCAAAGTAAACCTAACTTCTGCTCGGACAACCAAAATCAGTTTTATGCCATCCAGTGGACTACTACAATATATACTCGCTTTTATCAGAATCATATTGCATGGTAAACTTATAAAATGAATACCCCTCAAATAGGTCAAACAATAAAGTGGTATAGCCCTCCATCCCATTGGAGATACTGAAATAGAACAAAATATGCTACTAGGCCCTCTGTATGACGAGAATAATTAATTTATACTATATCACACTGCAAACTGCTATGCAGAATGGTCAAACTGCATACATATACACAAGTTCAAAGATGTACTGTATAGCAGTTGTTTACACAGAAACCATTAGTGTATAAGAGACAAAATTCGAGCGTTCAAAACTGCCACACAAAGTTTGAACACCAGATAGTTTTCTGTATGATCCAAGGGGAATTTTACTGGCCAAAAGCTGTTCTTTTCACCAAAGTTCTTTTCACCAAACCTACACATCTTTCCTGCCATATGCATATTCATAGTTCTTTTGTTGTTTTGCCAAAATGGTTCCCCCACTCAGTGGTGGAGCTAGGGGTATTGGTCAGGGGGCGAGAATGGTCCGTAGGGGCGCTTTCGACACTATCTAAGCGGAGCGCCACCACAGGTTGGCGCGGAGCGTACAGAAATTTTTTGAGTAAAGATACTTCCTAGATCGCCGGAAATGACCCTTTCCTGGCCTTGCTAATTTGCAGATAAACGAAGAATAAATAGGTGTCATCGCCAACAAAATGTGACAAATATCAATAGGTAGATGAGAGCGCAATAAAAAAGTCAATAATCGCGAATAAGTAAAAAGTGGCAAAAAGCTGAAAAGGGCGCAGTCCATTCGGGGGGGGGGGCGTCCGCCCCCCTGACTGCATGGACGCTCCGCCACTGTGGTTGATATAGTCCAGGTTAACGTACAGCGCTCTGCCATAAATGTTTATTACTATTATTATGTATTATTATTATAATTATTCTTACAAACAAAGATTGTGAAGGCACAGGTGACCATATTTTGACCATCGGAGAAAGTGTACAGAACATTAACCGTGTCTCCAACAGTCAGTAGAAGAGGCGGTGTGTGTGTCTGTGTTGTCATCACCAAACTTTCTTGATCCGTGGCGATGGGTTCCTCCCAGTCCACAAACACCGTATTGCTGCCGAATGCCACTCTTTCAAAGATGGCCGTTGATGGACAACCAAAGACGTCCGGCGGGTTGAAATCCATAGGAGCTGTTCAATTGAAAATTCAAAGATAAGGGCATTTTTGATACGTATTTCCTCTTTCAAGAGTTAAATTTAAGAACTATCTACTGTTTGTGGTTTATCTGTTTAATGTTTAGAACTCACCGTTTGAAAGATGTTATCTTTAGTCCAGATGTTCCTGTTTCTAGATTACTGTAGCAAATACTTTCTTTTGGTTACAAACTGTGTAATATGTGTATATATATGTTGGTGTGCCTGTAGGTGTATTTGTATATGTATCCATATATAATATATGTAGATACATTATTTATAGAGAGAGAGAGAGTTTTTTGCTGCCAACAACAATGGCATAATTTTAATCGAAAATAAATTTGATCATATTTGACAAATGTCTCTCTTCGTGATCTTAATCATCGGTTAAAACTATTGCGATATCGTCTACATCAGGAGCAGCAGACATGATATGAATCTCTGATATTGTCACATATTGCAACAGTGTCTCTTTTTTGACTGAACCAATGACATCTTCCAAGCCAACCACTTACCAAAAATCCTGACAGTGAAGAGACAGACGGAGGTCTGTCCAGCGTTATCCATAAAGGTGTAGATGATGGAGGTGGAGGTACCCACGACGAAAAGGTCGCCCGACGTGCTGGAAGCGATAGTGACGACCCCGCCGTTATCATCTGTCACCTGCGGCTCATCCCAGGTGACAGACAAAGTCACTGCCCCGGCGGGGGCAGTCCGGAACACGTCTCCAGGGCAGCTGAGAATTCGAGGTGGATCATCGGGTGCACCTGTGTGAAGGTAACATGGTATTCTTCTTTGTTTGTGTTTTTTTTTCTATGGACGGTTGTCAACATTCCTTGTCTCGGAGCAGCATCGAGACGGGGATATTGTTATATATGTTGTGTCACCTAGTTATAACGTTCAACAACCACAGGGCACTCCGCGGTAGGAGTTCCCGACAGATGGCCCGTGGGCCTAATTCGACTCTCAACATCCTATTCCCATCCGACCCTGCAACCATAAATCATCCCACAATCTTATAATCGGGTATGTGAACGTCGAGCATTTGACTGGCCTACCCCGCAGGAGCCTAGTAGATATCGGTGATATTTCAATATTCTCTATGGCACTCTGCCCAAACCAATGTGCATCTCTCTGTCCCTTGTATCAATTTTATTAAGAAGCCTAACAGCTTTAGGGGTACTACTGAATTAATGGTTATTTGTTAGGAGTATTACTGAAAAGGGGTAATTACGCAGGGGTATAACTGACACCCTAATGCAGCCTATTGATGATACATTAGTTTAAATGTGCCAGTGGCTTAACAGGCAATGCAACTTTTATAAACAATAAGCTTTTAGTTTTAGTTTTAGTTTTAGTTTTAGTTTTTCTCCCCTTGGTGATTTGCCACATTTTCCTTGAGGATATGCATATCGGTAATCTTTCCTTTCTTTAAATGTCGTGGAAGCCAGCCTCTACTTTTCTGCAAGTTTTTAGTATGAAGTATATCAAGGAAACTCAAAATCCACAAATTGTATTTAAAACTTCCTAATGAATCACTTTTAAAAGTTGTTTTCTCTGCTTAGATTTTTACATGTATTTTACATCTCATTTGATTTCATGACTCTCTCCATCTACTCTCATCTCTTTCTTCTGTAATAAAATGATTGAAATAATTGGAATTGGGAGTGAAAATATCTCACCCTACAATTCTCCATAGTTTTTTCCTTATTTTCTACAATGTGGTACCCACAGAGAAAACAATTTATTCCTTGCTAAAATTTGTGACGTACTGTCGGCATGTTATTTTTCTAGACCACAGAAGTGTTTTGCCGAGTCCATGAGTAATTATACGCATACTCACAGGCAATTTTGTTAGTATTTTTGGATGACATCACATGTTCATCACATGTCCATGAGTAATTACTCATACTCACAGGCAATTTTGTTACTAGTTTAGGATGACATCACATGTTAACCACATGTTAATGACATGTTAATGACATGTCCATGAGTACTCACTCATACTCACAGGCAATTTTGTTACTAGTTTAGGATGACATCACATGTTAACCACATGTTCACCACATGTTAATCACATGTCCATGAGTACTCACTCATACTCACAGGCAATTTTGTTGCTAGTTTAGGATGACATCACATGTTAATGACATGTTAATCACATGTCCATGAGTAATTACTCATACTCACAGGCAATTTTGTTACTATTTTAGGATGACATCATATGTTAATCACTTGTTAATATCTTTGGCTTATCCCGCCCACCTGACGTCGGAGATCTCTTCCAGTGTTTTTACCACCCTGTAATAATTCAGTGTAGTGATATGTTTTTGTATATTTATCAAAACTGTTCTAATTTTCCTATCAATATTTTAGTATTATTACCTCTATCGGTCAATGTGCCATTAGGTAGCAGCTATTAGCTCTAACGTTTCTTAAAGGGTATTTAAACACCGAAATGATATTGAAAAGTAACATAACCTATCCATCTGATATATTGTTTTCATTTTCTTAAGGTATTCTTTATGTCATTCACACAGTTTACATAACAATCACAAAATACAATATTTACAAAACCTACTTGTCAGAGAGATGGTGAAGACACAAGTGGCTTCATTTCCGGCGGCATCTCTGAAGGTGTAGGTAATGATCGTCGACGTATCCACCGTAAATTGAGTTCCGGGATTGTGCGACCTCATTACGATAATTTGGCTTCCAAAATTATCTGTGGCAGTGGGCTCGACCCAGCTGATAGACATGACAGTCTGGCCCTGGACAGCTGTCAGGGAAATTGGTTCCGGGCAATCAGTTATGACTGGAGGTTCGTCGTCAACTCCTATCGATGTAACGGAAAACAAACTTGTGACAAAAGACGAAGAATAAGTATTCAGTTTGCTTAAAATTAGCAAACTTAAAAATCTATTTATGTTTCTCAATGCATATTATTACGGACCCCAAAGATGGATATTAACAAAAACAAACAGTTTCATGTAATAGATGGTGCTAGTTACGAAAGGACTGTACACCGTGTGCCTTCTGCTACACCACGTTCTCTACGAAACCCAACTGCGTTGGCGAAAAGTATAATTACAGGAGTAACACGGCCATCCATCTAAAAATGCTGCTACCGACATATGGAAAGCTTTCACAAACAATGGGATAACTTATTGCACTTTTGTAACAACCTCTAAACCTTGCACAGACCTTTTGCCATCATCGGTGGTGGCCTTCGTCTGAAGCCTTGCAATATTCGTAACTTTTCGCAGCATGCTTTGGGACTATTTTCTTCCATGAGAAAAATATGGGTTGCATCCGATTTCACTGTAACAGCAGTTTGATTGTGACTTTAATGGTAGCATACTTACTGACTAAAGACACGGAGAAAGCACACTGTGCCCTGTTACCGGAGAGATCGACAAACTCGTAAAGCACGCCTGTCTGCACCCCAACTGGAAAGGCAAATCCTGGTGAGATATCGCTGGTGCCAAGGATGGGTTGCCCTCTGTCTGTAGCAGTTGGTTCAATCCAGATGATGGATTGGGTCTGTGCGTTAGTGTTTGTCGTCAAGAATATGTTGCCAGGACAACCCGTAATCATTGGTGGTATGGTATCTTGCCCATCTGAAATTTTTTTGAGGGAAGAGGGGTTGAGGGGGGGGGGGGAATGGCCGTGATGGAATAGATGAAGGTAAGGACGAAAAGAGAAAAGAATTACAGAATTGAGTAACTATCACACAATCAGATAACAGAAAAGACTTTTAAACAAAAAGAAAGAAACTAAGACAATAAAAATTCCCCAGAGACCGGTGTGTGACATAAAGGTGAGATATATGAGATGTCCATCCTCATGGCCGATACACTGCCACGATATGAAACTGAAAGACAGACACAGAAAATGCTGCAATTAGGATTAATCTGTTGATGTAGAATATGTTTACTATATGAAACTTAATTATGCACCAATCAGAAGCAGATGAGAGAGTTTCATCTTTTGTTTTTGACTGATAAGTATCAATGTATCTAATACAGCCACTTGTAATATTGTCATGGTGACCATTGCCAAAAAGATAAGAAAACAAAAAGGTTAACTTGGAGAATCTGCTGAAATGAGATAATTAATTTTTCCTTACCAACATTAATTGTGAATCGGCATTGAGCAGTTCTACCATTGATGGAGTCTGTAAACGTGTATACCACTTGGGTAGTGGAAGGAACTAAGAAATCGCTCCCACTGATATCGGTGAACGTTACCGAAACTGTCCCTCCGGTGTTACTCATGGCGGTCGGTTCCGTCCAGCTAACAGTGACCGTTTCTGCATTGTTGGCTTCTAACTGGACGTCCGCAGGACATCCCACGATTGTGGGAGGTTCGTCCGGGGGTGTCGGGGCTGTGAAAATTGAGAGATTGAGAAAAAAGATTATGATATCTGAGGGGAATAAAAATATTGTCCAGTGACTCCAGTGAGTTTAAGACCCAACTGCATTGTAGAAAGAAACAAACCACCTTCATAATTTATTTAAACCTCAACTCATACAGCGAAGTTTCTTTGTTTTGAAAGGCCAGATATGATGCCGCTCGATGCCGCTCGGTGACCTGTGTCCGTTTCCGCGTAACGTCTTTCACTTTACAGTACATAGTTTGTTACTGATTGCTTATATGACCATCATTTTGGAAATGGAAGGGAATCCCGCATTTTTTCACATATTTTAGAACATTGAAAGTCGTATGCTCTGTGGTGGTGGCAGCTGGAGCAAGATTAGACGAGGAATTTTGAGAATGTTGAGATTTCTTTTATCTTCGATTACAGAGACTACCGAAGCGGACAGGTATGTGTCGGGATACCTAAAAACTTGTAAATGTTACTTACTGAGGATAACAGAGAATGAACAAGGCGTTTCTAGCTGATTCAATGGATCTGTAAAAGTATATGATATTCTGGTATTCGTTGGGATGGAGAATAGTTGTCCCGGCGCTGCATTGGAGGAGACGGTTGCTGGAAGACCGGAACTGGTTGTGGCAGTGGGTTCTAACCATGAGATCTGCACAGACGTTGCACCCGGTGGACCATTTAGGATGATGTCATCAGGACAATCAGTGACAGTTGGAGGAGTCTGTCGCACGGCTGCAAAGATTAAGAAATCATGTTAGCATTAAGGAGTGGGATTTCTATCACTGTTTTTTGGGGTAGCTGAAAAGGCTACCAATTTGATATGGTGTCAGAAGTGGGACTTCAATCAATGCTGTTGCAGAAATGAAAATGCAAAGGTAGTCATAAATAAAGTTGTGGGAATTCTAATGAATCAGTAGGCCTATTTGTAGTCTTTTTGTAGTAAATTGTCTCTCAGACGTTTAAAAACAGTTGGAAAAAAGTGCAGTCAAATATTTAAGCCTTTGCAACCACAAGTATGAGTCCTGTAGTTCAACATGCACTGAGAAAAAAAGTATAACATTACTTTGAGATTTTCTGGCCATGCAGTAACTGACAAGGCAGTGTGTGACTTGGCCATTTTGCATTCCACATTGTAGATATCAGCCTGTGAATTGCCAGGAGTTTTTGCATACCTAAACTGGAAGATTTTGATAAACAGATAATTACCTCTATGAGTGATAATGAAATTTAATGCTCCTTTAAGGCTTAAAATTGATGATGACATTGCAACTCATCAGTCCAGGCCTTTATTTTAATCCATTGTTTGGAAATTCTATTGACTGAACCAAAACATGTTCTTTTGACTTCATATAAACAACCACTTGTCATTTAGCCTTTGAAGAAGATCCTGCTAGGATCGAAACGTCAGGCCAACTTACTTTTACACATTCTCTTACACAGGCTCTAGTGGATAAGCAGTTTGCTAACAGTTTTATTTTATTTTCATATAAACAACATAGTATCCTTGGGAGATGACTTTCAACATCATTTGTCCTTGAAATGATTTGTAACACATTTGTAGACATGTTATTAGAGGCTACAAAATCCAATGTTTTTACCATGGAGTTTTGTGTTGCTGAGGAACTGACCTAATAGTCTGTTTTTTTTTTAGACTTAATAGTCCAGTCATTTTAGTTGATGAGCCTCAGCTGTTTAAAGGGTCAATCCTCAACAATTTGTCTCTAGTGAACAAAGTGAATCTATGAATCAGGATGAAATCTCATCCGTTTAAAGACATGCATATGATGATATTAAATGGGCAGGTAGCAGTAGCACTGGGTGAATCTATGAATCAGGATGAATTCTACATCCATTTTAAGACTTACAATTAATGACATTAAATGAAGCACGTACGCAGTAGCACTCAAGTGAATCAGGATGAATTCTACATCCGTTTAAAGACTTACATATGATGATATTAAATCTGCAGGTAGCGGTAGCATCGAGTGAATCTATGAATCGGGATGAATTCTACATCCGTTTTAAGACTCACATTAAATGAGCAGGTAGCAGTAGCACTAAGTGAATCTATGAATCGGGATGAATTCTACATCCGTTTAAAAACTTACATATGATGATATTAAATCTGCAGGTAGCAGTAGCACCGAGTGAATCTGTACAGGAATACACGATGGTGGTCGTCGACGGTACCGCAAAAGTGTTGCCCACTTGATTGTTCTGCTGACAGGGAACGGGTAAATTCGTATCCGAGACGGCCGTCGGAGGGGTCCAGGAGACCACTGTTGATACCCCAACTTCGCTTCTTACGATGTCCTCGGGGCAGCCACTTACAGTTGGTGGGAGAGGTCGTACTGTTTTGTTAAATTAAGAAATCAATTGCCACGGTAACAGTTTGGATGAATAAACGAGAAAACAGGTGTGAAAACTGACGAAACTAATTACATCATCTTTCACAACATCAATTTTTGTTTTTGACTCATTCAGTGCTTAAAGAGCCAAACATGAACGGTATTACACAATTCTACGGAAACAATTCCTTATTGGTTAAAGACGGCAGACACAGTCTTTTCCGCGCAAAACCCCTGACCTATTTTTACCCGACCTCTCAGAACCGATGCTCAGCTCAAAATGCTTGGACTATGGAAATGATTGTCAAAACCATAGCTTTGCAATTCATCGAAATCTGTCAGCAAGTTCTGAAAACTGTAGATCAGTTTATTGTGACTTCCGGAAGAATCCGACAATACAACCAAATATATTCTGCGACCTACCGTTTCGGTCGTATCTCATGTTAAAAATGTGGACCATCGGTTCAAGATTTAGATTGACACTGCTTTCTCACAACGTACGAAACGGATTTACTACTGACTATCCGTTCCATATAATCAAAGCATGAAAAGAAGACTCTAAGAGTAGCTACCTCAAAAGCAAGTTTTTTCGTTCCTGTTTTCAGCAAAGATCGATGACTTTGTGGACACAAATTAATAAATAAATCAAATCCAAACCGGACTCCTAAGGGCACTGTGTAAAAACTGATAAAGCTGCAGCAGCTGCAAGATCCTCTGCAGTGAGGCTGCATCAATATCAAAACTACAGAGCTGAATCTCTGCAGGTCAGCAGTGCTCTATACTGTGTGATATGAAACTGCACAGCAGAAAAGAGAACAACCGACTCATCCTGGCTGCAGGAAGCTGCAGGAAACTGCAGCCTTGCCATGTCAGCGCCGACGACGTCAACAGCGAGAAGGAAAGAAGAGACAAGGATTACTTACTGACGACGATGTTGAAGAGGCACTGACTGGAGAGGCCGGATGCGGGGTCTGTGAAAGTATACGTCACTAGATTACTGCTAGGGGATGGGAAGTTGCTGCCAGGGGTATTAGAAGATGAACCAGACAGAGTTTGGCCGACAGAAGATACTGCAGTCGGTGGAAACCAAGTGACAGCGATGAAGATTCGGTGACGTAATTTCAACATGATCTTGTGGAAGTCAAGATACTTGCTATTCTTGGCATATGCTTACCATACTTGTCATATTTTATGCCATATAATTGCTACTTTCATATTATCAAGCAATGAACTTCAGCCATCGGAATATCCGTTACCGGGTTCTTGTTTAAGAAAGTTGTAAAACGAAAACGAAAACCTTTTCTATGCATGAGGTATAGCTCCATGCATGAGATTGTCACAATTAAAAGACGTTTAAGACATTTTACTACAATAAAGGCTAATATTCATAGGATTATGTCCCAGTTTTGCTTTAAATTCGTATGCCGTCATGAAAGGTCATTTTTGTTTATACTGTACCCAGCTAAATGTCATGTATGCCTCGCGGGTATTTTGACACCCCTTGAAGACTATATATGCTCTGGATATCCGCTAAAAAATACTTGTGGGGTTAATATACATGATATATACTAGGAAACTAACAATTTGGTATTGATATATTGAGATCAACAGTTAGCAGGTTTTAGTATAAACCATGGTATGACATGGATCATAAACTATTATCTGTCAAGTTATCCAATCATGGCACAAGGGGCATAATAGCAAGCCAGCGCATTTGGCGCTTCGGACGAAACTAATACTTTTCGAAAGCAAGAGGGAATCAAGCCCTTTCGGTAGTTTTTTAACCTGGCTCCGCCTTCGGCGCCTCAGGCTATGAGGCGCACCGGATCCGAGCCGTTGGGCTAATCCGCTCCTATAGTAGGCCTATATACCACCAAGAAATACACATCTTCACAAATGTTTTCAGTTGTATTAATTACGAGAATTGAAATATTTAAAGTGACTTTGCAATAAGGATACGTTCAAAACAACAAATCTAGGCCTACTCCAAATACCAAAACGTTGCTTCCAGGGCACCCTGAGCTCCGTATAACAAACTACGCTTCACTCCGTCCTGAGCTGGGTATACTGTATAGTTGTGTGTGTGGGGGCGAGGGGCGGGGGGGGGGCGGGGGGCACATGCAGGTGTGAATTGAACCAAAACTTAAAGACC
>JAAAKB020002448.1:0-15366 GCA_010014835.2 Apostichopus leukothele
TGCCGTTTCCGGCCATCTGGAGGGTTTGTAAAGCCAAAAAATTTCTTGTACGCTCCGCGCCAACCGATGGTGGCGCTTTGCTTATATAGCTTGCTGGCAGGTTTGCCCCCCCACTTTCACAACTCAAATCCCGCCCCTGCCCACTGAGTTGATTTTTTCAGTTTTTTGTTTCTTCTTATAGGCTGGATTAACGACGTATTACAACCCTGGCATCAATGCTAAGAACCTGCACTACTACAGCATTAAACTCTTTGAACAACTGGAGGAAGAGACAGGACAGGTAAACTTGAAATTTTTAGTAATGTGTTAAAATGTGGTGAAAGTTAAGTATATTCATAATTATCACATAAACTGAATTATGGATTTCCTATTGTGAGTTTGACTTGAGATAATGCCACTTGCTGCCTGACATGGAAATGTTTCATATGTCCATGTTCATTGTGAAATGGTGGGGGTCTTTGTTTCCAATGCTTTGTGAAGCTTTTGCAGGGCAAAAAGGAAATACTTTTGATGTTATCAAGTTTGTGACACATATATGTGATTCTTCACAATTTTTGCACTTATTTAAAATGTGCAGAAATTCTCTTCCTTATACAGCAGTTTGAAAAACTACCCAAACCCAACTACATGAGAAGATTTGGTTATATCTTCATGTGACTCAATTCATGTCCGTAAAATTCTTGCACAGTGTTAATGTGCTAGCTAGCTAGGAAGTATAATACAAGCCATTTTACTCTAACCCTTTGATGCCATAGTACTGAAACAAGTATTTCTGAAACTGATTCCATACTGTGAGTTGGTGAAGCTTCTCTTCCACAGCTAGTACATTGACTATAGTTGCTATCTCTGCTTTGGTTATGTCTTGGAGTTGATGGTTTTAAAGTGGTGTGTACTATCACTTTATTAACACAGGTCTTTTTGTTTACAGCAAATCGGTTTCCACACCCCAGGAAGCATCCGTCTTCTCAGCACCCCTGAGAGGATGGATGAAGCGAGATACCAAATGCAGAGGCAGGGATGGAACAAGGCTCCTCAGTGGTTGATATCTGCTGAAGAGGTCCTGGAGAAGTTTCCTCTCCTAAATCCTAACAAGGTATTCAATATAGGCAGGAGAGAGATGGCATTGCATGTATACTGGCTAAGATCGGTGGGTTGGGATTAACTGCTTTGTCAAGTACACATACTGCAGGTTCGAAAAACAGTCAGAACAGAGAGCTAGAAAGAAGGCCTATCCAGAATTTGTAGATAAAGAGCGTTGTATCTCTATCACTCCCTAAATAGTTGAACTCAGTGCTTCCGTAATTCTTCAAGTTGCCACCTTATAGTCACATTTCATCTGAATGAAATGCAATTGTTAAAAACAAAAGAACCCATTTTCTTTGCAAGTACTCTTCACAGACAAGAACATTTGCTATGGATATATATATTTGCCAGCAAAGATGTAGTTGATTTGGTGATTTTCCCTCAACTCTATGAATATTAATAAACTTCTCTGTGTACTAATTATTTTACTGTCAGTTATTCTAGAGAAATCAGTTACATAACCCCCTTCCTCTCTCGCCCCACTGTTTGAATTGACTTACTCTTTTACATGAAGTTGTTTTATCCCTAGTAAAAGACAGTTGTTTGCACAGAAATTGTTGGATGCTTTCCAAACTAAATGTTTTCTGGGATATTTCAATCCTTAAATTCAAACTTGGATATCAAATTGCTCTTAATAAAGAAGTGAATCATTTTTAAGGTTCCTATGAAGCAGGTCATGTTTTGTTCACCCTTGACCTCTAAACTTCTGTTCACAGATCTTAGGTGGTCTCTACAACCCTGGGGAAGGACATATCGACCCATACTCCCTTACACAGGCATATGCCATAGGGGCTCGCAAATACGGAGCTGATATTTACATGCCTGCCCCTGTGACAAGCTTAGTGCCTCGATCTGATGGAGGATGGGATGTTGAGACGGAACATGGTACCATTGCTGCAAAACGAATCGTCAATGCTGCAGGTTGGTCAACATTTATTCAAGTTCCAAATGGAAGTTGTTTGAACATGAGTATTATACTGACACATTGAAGTTGGTTGCTTCCCTGTTACAAATGTGTTACATTTGATTACAATTTCAAAGTAAAATACTGAACAACTCTTCCAAGGATATAGTTGACAGTTTTTATTTTGTGGTGTTTAAAGATCATAAGTATCGCCCTTAATATGCTAGGAAGTCAGATAGTGGTCACCCATGCTAACATTTCAACAAGCATCGTATTGCCTCTGTGAAGGTTCCCAAACTGGAGCAATTAATTCTCTAGTTTTAACAATCCTCAATGGCTGGGAATAATTTGGATGGTCAGAGATTCTAGAAAAGTATTTTTGAAAGCTTTCTAGTTTAGGGTCAATACTAGTGAGTTGTTGTCACATTAATACAATGGTATTGTTTTGATACAAATATACCATATGGTGCCTGCTTGACAATACTGTGAATATGAAACTGCTACAAGTTTGCAGGAGAGTGGAAATAGATGTTTAATTCCAAATGGTCAACAAAAATATTAAAGCTATTGGCTGCGCCTGCAGTGTATCATTTGTCATCACATAGACACATTACAACACACATCGTTGTTGCATCTTATTACTGAGGATTACTAAGGTGAGAACTGTTTGATAGAAGAAAGAAGCACATAGCCTCTATGTGCAACACTCTCATAGTACAATCCTTCTAATGAGGATGTGCTTTTTCGAGTAGATTAGTGAGAGGTGGAACGTTAAATGTGACTTTGGTATTGAAATGCAACCTGCAGATTTAGAGAACAGAATGTTTTCTCTTCTTGTTGTGTTGATTTCTATATTCTGTCTCCGATAGGGATCTGGGGTCAAGAAGTTGGGCGTATGGTGGGGATCGAGCACCCTCTGATACCTGTTCATCACCAGTACGTTGTCACAGCGACCATTCCTGAGGTCGCTGCACTCAAAGAAGAAGTGCCTGTCATCCGAGACTTGGAAGGGTCCTACTACTGCCGACAAGAGCGCAGTGGCCTTCTCTTTGGACCCTACGAGAAGTCTCATATGATGAGACTGCAAGAAGATTGGGTGACAGATGGCGTCCCAAAAGGTAAGGAAATGCTAAACCAAATAGAGATTTGTAAGCTCTTGATATGACCATATAAAACTTGGCTTGATACAACTGGTTGTAAAACATGTTTTTTTTTATGGTTATGTGGTTTGATCTCTAATTTAGTTAACACTAGCTTTATGTGGACAGATTACAGAGGATCAGAATAATGCAAAGAAGTTGGCTTCTGCAGGAAGGGAATCAGATGTTGCAACCTATCTCCCTCCACCACCATCCCTCTCTTCCCTCTAACTCCTTGCTAAAAATGTGGATATGTGCAATGGCTTTAAGTATGAATTGATTTTATGAACTTCATTGTTAAAACTTACTGTCTATATCACTGGCACAGATACTGTTAGTACAAGTTTCTTATTAAGATACAGGTCAAAGTACCCATAAAGCATCACACATTGGGAGTGAACAAAAAATTGTGTTCACCACATATGCACAATGTACTCACTCCCAAATTTCATTAAATTAGGTGAGATTTTTCTACTAGTATTATCTCACTTTTTAATTATTCAAAGTATGTACATTTATGAAACACCTTCAAAAAGCTGTTGCACAAAGCCTTTATCTCCCCATCCCCCTTGCACCACCTTCCCCAATACCAATCTGAATCATGTTCATAGATGTTGGAATTTCACAGTTAGTCATTTCAAACTTTTCTCTAAATTTTGTAGGGTTTGGTAAAGAGCTATACGAGAGTGACTTGGACAGAATCCAGGAACACACAGAACATGCCATGGAGATGATACCAGTCTTAGCCAAAGCAGATATACAGAGCGTTGTATCTGGACCTATTATCTACTCCCCGGACCTATTGCCTCAAATGGGACCATTCCAGGGCCTGAGAAATTACTGGGCAGCTGTCGGATTCAGGTATCGATCCTAAGTTCATCATTCTAGTCTTCTGTCAAATTCATATATGTAAGTTGCAGTTCCTTTCTCCCACTGTCTAGGTGGAGTTAACATTGCTTTGGCTGAAAAGATTCTACACTCAATAAAGGACATGTCGGGCAGTGATCATATTTGATATACTTATTTACATCATATGTAGTATACAATATTGGAAGTGAATATTTGATGTGTTAACATCTATACAGGAATTTATGATTTTTCCCACTTTAGTATGATTACCCTAAGGAGTAATTTATTAGGTGGATATATGGAAATTTTTTAAATGCTTTCATGTTATGCTGTGATGGTAGATATTTCTAAACCAAGAAAGCATTGCAAAAAAGTACATATC
Source organism: Apostichopus leukothele (assembly GCA_010014835.2). Lineage (NCBI taxonomy): Eukaryota > Metazoa > Echinodermata > Holothuroidea > Aspidochirotida > Stichopodidae > Apostichopus > Apostichopus leukothele. The sequence goes on from JAAAKB020002448.1 coordinate 4,358, forward strand.
AGCTCTCTTAATTCAAGCAGGCTGTTACATACCAGCCGGGATCATTTTGAAATGATGGGAGAATGGTCTCCAGTCTAAATCAATCTAATGTGATTCTGTATGGTTATAATATGCAATCTGCTATCATTCATCATCAATGTTTAGAGGATTATTTCTGAAAATCCTGCTCTGGTAAATTGCTTCTAACTTGACTTTCTGGGTTTTGGCAGTTACGGTATCATTCACTCGGGAGGAGCTGGGAAATTCCTCTCGGACTGGATTCTGAATGGGGAACCCCCCTACGACCTGATCGAGATGGATCCGAACCGTTACGGAAAATGGACAACTCAGGAGTACACTGCGATAAAAGCCAGGGAGTCGTATGGAAATAATAACCTGCTGGGATATCCAAAAGAAGATCGTCTGGGAGGAAGACCGACGGAAAGGACCTCTGGGGTATACGAGAAACTGAGAAGGAGAGGAGCAGAGTATGGCTTTCATTCTGGTAAAGAGATGAAACTGCATTAGTTTGTAAACATGAGGATGTAAATATTCAATAAGAACTACAGATATTTTTTAACTTCAATGAACAAATAAAAATATCATGCAAATGGTGATATTCTTATACTTAATAAATTCATGATTTTAAGTAGTCAGATTGTACCCAAGGTCATAGAATTCCAGATTGGTTCCTAGGTACAAAATTTACGTCACTTGGTACCCTCCTTTTGAAGTCCTCCCCTAAGTTCATGGTGCATTTGTGGCTGTATGAAGAATTTTTCTGTTTGGCCACAATTATAAGTAGGCTGTGGCTTTTCTTTAAAGTATATCAGCTTCAGAATTTGAGTATATGAATGTAGCTAAAAGTTTATAAAAGCATTTCTTGGAAGTCTTTAACACTTCATATTATTCGTTTTAGATGATGGTCAAGAGAGGTAATTAAGTATGTGGCAAATGAGGCAAAATGCGATGTAACAAAAAGCAACAGTAAAAGAAACATGAACAATGTTGGAGTTGTGACAATCTCATTATCATAATTTCGGTAATACTGATTGACTGTAAAAATCCAGAATTATTTTCTTATAACCAGCCCATAAAGAAGTGGTGACTTAAAATACCATATTCATCTATTTATATTGTGGTCATTCACAATTAAAACATCAGGATCTTATGATTTGCCAATAGATAAAATAAGGACATATCATATTAATGCATTATTATAAAATATCCTCTCTGGTTGCTTATGCAGGCTGGGAGCAGCCTCACTGGTTTGCCTTAGAAGGAGACGAAGCTGGTTACAAACCCAGCTACCGTCGTACAAACTGGCACATGCCAGTCGGTAGAGAGTATGAAATGGTGATGAAGACGGCAGGCATCATGGATCTCACACCTTTTGCCAAATATGACATCAAAGGAAAGGACACTGTTGCATTCCTTGATAATCTAGTAGCTAACAAATTACCAAAGGTTTGTTGTAAATGATCTCTGTCTCTCACTCTCTGGCTCTCTCTTCTCTCATAATAGTTTCATTTGTGCTGCCTGGAATTTTTTATAGACTGTTCATTCATTTATAGATTGCATTTAAGCATTTCATCCAACCTGAAAATTATGAAGGTTATGAAGGTTCACATAAATAAGCCCTCAAAATTGTTATTCTAACATTTTCAAGCTCAATTGCTCAATGAGTGCAATCTCTCTCACATCTAGAACTGCAGGTATCCATAAGTTCTTGTATAAGTTATTCAGTTCTACTTTAAAGGTTTTTTTTATTCAGTTACTCATTCTTATAAGTCCAATAATCACACGCTTCCAATCTAAGGCAATGGTTGTCTCCTTTCATGTTGCTTTCAATCTAGCTTTTATTTACCTATCTATCTATGTATACCAATATGGACATAGGCTTTCTTCTTTGTATTGCCCGTAGGTCGGGTACGGTGCTGTTTGTCACATGCTTACACCAAGGGGAAGAGTCTATGCAGAAATAACGCTCACTAGAATCGCTGAAGATCATTTCTTCTGCATTACCGGATCTGGGTCGGAACTGCACGACTTACGGTATCAATTTATGTCTACCTCCCTGTTTGGTGGAGAAAATCTTTTTATGTTGTATCTATTTTATTGGAGGGGGATGGGCATGGAGGGGAGGGGTTAGGGGACTGGGAGTGAGCAAATGTTTTATTGATATATGTGCATACACTGGCAGACCCGAGGCCGAGATTCAAGGTGCTGAAATACAATTGCTTTTAACTCTACAGCATTGCAGTGTGACCTAGTTTAGTTTCAGCAGAAAGTGATTTTCTTGGACTTAATTTACATCAATTCAGAGGAATATTTTGTAAGAACCTTTATATCAATGGAAAGGTTACAATTGTTGATTTTCATATCTGATAAGTTTCACTAATTTTGGGCTAATTATGTATGCAAATATGCAAATTAGGGCCCCAAAATGCTTATTTTGGAATACATTCTACCAATAGTAATAAACGTTTTGGTTTTGGTGTATTTCATGTTAAAATAATATAATCTTAAATATTTCCTATCATTTGAGGGTAAAACTGTGGGAATTGGTTGCAAATATATAGATATCCTCTATACTCAACCTGTAAATACAAAAGTATTGCTGGGTTCAGTCCACAGAATTTCATATGCATGCATTTTCTTCACATAAGTTAATGAGGGTTGATTGATGGAGATATGTGACCATGTTGGGATGATATCTTACTTTTTTGATTTCATTCATTCGGAGAATATCTTAATATAATTCGTCACAGAGTACATATAGCAACACTTCTGTGGGTCGCACTCCTTAACTAGGCACTACAATATGTCAGTTTAATCCTTTTAATGAAGTTTAAAGGGACCTGTAGATGGGTCATGATGTCTCCTTTTGTGCATACAGATGGATCGAGGACCATGCCGTGAATGGTCAGTATGATGTCAGCATCACTAATTGTACCGATGAGATGGGAGCGCTGACCATCGCTGGACCGTCATCTAGGGATATCCTTGCTCAGCTCACCGATGAAGATGTTTCCCATGAGGCGTTCCCTTTCATGACCATGAGGCAGATGTCAATAGCTGGAGTACTATGTAGAGCTATCAGGATATCTTATACAGGTAAGAGACTTAGGTAGTCTTATTCAGGTAAGAGACTTAGTTACCACTGAGAGCTATCAGGATCACTTATTCAGGTAAGAGACTTGGCTACCACTGAGAGCTATAAGGATGTCTTATTCAGGTAAGAGACTTGGCTACCACTGAGAGCTATCAGGATCACTTATTCAGGTAAGAGACTTGGCTACCACTGAGAGCTATTAGGATGTCTTATTCAGGTAAGAGACTTAGCTACCACTGAGAGCTATCAGGATGACCTATTCAATTAAGAGACTTGGGTACCAATGAGAGCTATTAGGATATCTTATTCAGGTAAGAGACTTGGGTAACAGTGAGAGCTATAAGGATAACTGATACTGGTAAAGTACTAGGATAAGAGCCTTTAGGATAACTTACTCAGATGAGAAAGTCAAGTACCAGTGAGAGTAATTACCATACCTTTTTCAAGTAAGAAAGTTGTGTGCCAGTGGGAAGTATAACTTATGCAGGTACAAACATGGAGTACCAGTGAGAGCTTCAAAGTACCTTTTTTTGTTAAGGACCTAGGGTAACAAACTCAGCAAACAGGCTTACTTATTCAGGAAAAAACTTGGTGTACCAGTAAGAGCTAACAGGATATTTCGTAATTGTTTGACTCTGTTGTACCAATAAATTATGGTTCAGATGACCTATCTAGGTAGGCTTTGTAGTAACATTCAAATCTGACAGGGCAAGTTATCCAGGTAATTAACATACTGAAGTAACAGTACATGTATGAAACTGAAGGACCAGCCAAGGATAACCAGGTGATAAGGTATTCAGGTAAGAAACTGTTAGACATCATAATCAGAATGCATTGTGTTGGGAAGAAACTGAGAAATTTATTAGGGGAAAACTTTTCAGGTAAGAAACAGAAGCACCATTGTAAAGGCAACCTGGTGATATATTAAAAACACTCTCATATAAAATGTGGTCAGGAGTCACATAATCTGTAAGCTATCTGGTTTCATCCACTTAAATAAACATTCATTTGCAATTTAGTTTTGTGTTATATGTCTCTACAGGAGAGTTAGGCTGGGAGTTCTATCATAAACGAGGAGACACAGAAAAGCTATACGATGGCTTGATATCTGCCGGGGAACCCTATGGGATCGGAGACTTTGGAGTCTATGCAATGAACGTTATGAGAATTGAGAAGGGTTTCAGAATGTGGGGACAAGAAGTGAGTCAATTTGGTTAAACATTTCCAGCTCAATTTGAGCATCTTGTTTTACGTTGTTGATGTTTTTTACATGTAAAACCAAGCAGCTGGTTGATTTAGAGCTAACTCACTGTTGGACAAAATTTTTTAACTTAATGTACTCACTTTTTATTCTCACTGGAAAAGATTCTCTTTTGTTAGTTTTTTTTTTTGGGTGTAAGTTTGACAGATAGATCTTAAAAATTGTTATTGGCTTTTCAATGGCAAGTACCAGCACTTTGTTAAAACTCCTTTATAAAAGAATTATCTAACCTAGTATGATTTTGCACATCGTATCAGAACTGAGGCATAAAGTTGTAATCTCCTCATATATGTTAAAGTAGAGTACCAGCTAATGGTGATGTTTTTATGACAAGTAACAGACAGATAAAAATTGTTCAAAAGTTGAGTGAACTGTGGAATCTGGTTTAACATGAAAAGGCAACCAGCCACTTAAACTTTAATCAAATTCAATATTACCAATTAAAATCCAGTTAATGAGCTTAAAAAGCTCTTGACAGATATTACACTGGATATGAAGTGCTGTCTAGATACATTTAAGCATTTCATGTTGATGTAGTAACTCAAAAATACAACATTACCTGTGAAGCCTAGGCTAGCAAATCATTTACTTACACATAGACACACATGGGTAGCTTCAATAAACACTAATGTAAATCTCCACACATTTTCTACTATGTAGTATTTCAATGTTACTGAATGGAATACCAATTTAACACAAAATTTGTGAACGTTGTAAGATTTTTTTCACCTTGCAGGCCACCAACCATCATGAATGTGGAGAGATTATTTTCAAAATTGTTGAATACAGTGAGATCTGTTGGTTTAAAACAAAAAGTTCTCTACTAAAGAAGTGAAAGATATTGCATGTTCTGTTAGAAAAAACAAAAACAAAAGTATTTTGATGATCTTGTTTTGTATATCCAATTTTTCTTCTTAAATTTCCTTGCAGATGCTTACTGACAACAATCCCATTGAAGCTGGCTTGTCTATGTTCATTAAAATGAAAAAGGTTAGTCTGGTTACTGCGCTTGAAGACTAAATAATTATCTACTAACTCGTCTCATATCTGTTGCGATTTTGGACATGGAACAAACCAGGATCTGTCTTCTGCTTATCCGTAGGATAAGTTGCTTTCCCTCACACTATTTCTGAAACAAAAGTAAAGGAGTTGGTGATATTGCTGTAGGGTTGCCAGATGCCCAACATTAGGTCCAGACAGTCCGGCAAATTTGTCTCAATCCAGCATCTGACCTCTTGCCGGAAGCATGCTTCTCTAGCATGTTTTTATAAGCCTATAGATATATATAATCATATATTTTCCTTTCCCTTGCCCTTTCTTTTTCCTTCAGAAGTCAGATTTTATCGGTAAAGATTCCATCCGAAGAATAAAAGAGGAAGGTGTTAAGAGAAAGCTCGTCCTGCTTAAAGTTGACACGGACAACATTGACCCTGAAGGCAATGAAACCATCAGAGTTGGTGACAAGGTGAGCTTGGCTACTGTTATCAGTAATAACCCTGTTATCAAATTTAAGTAGTAAAGTCATCAACATTTTAGCATGCTAATGCTAAAAATCGTATAAAGGTTTCAAAGGACTTTAATGGAAATTCTGACACTCCAAGTTATTCATGAGACATTCAGGAATGTTCATTTACACAATTACATAATGCTTTGAGGGTTGGAGTAACGTATATGTGGAAGTTCCACATGAGTGTCCAGAATCTGAAGCATATTTATGAGTAATACTGATGGCCTTGAAATCAGTATATCAAGCTTGTTTTCATTGGTCAAATATTAGCATCGCTGTTAACTTATATGTAACAACAATATATGTAAAGCAACACATTCTTTGCACATTATGCTACATTTTTGACAAACAAATCAACCCCCCCCCCCTTCGCTTGAATAGAGTCTAGCTGATTCACTTATAGACTGGAATGGCTGAGGAGATTTCGGTTTAAGTATTTACCTCTCTCTCTATTTGTCTGTTTGTTAACCGGTTGACTGACCATTTTTCCAGTTTTGCAATAGTTGGTTATTTTGATTGGAGATAATTTTTGTTGCTGATGTCAAATGAACATGTAACAAAACTGAAGGGTGTTTTTGGGATCTGTGGCTCTACATAGTAAACATGAGAAGGGAGAAGAGGGTAGAGGAGGGGGTGGATAGACGAGGGTAGAGGAGGGGGGTGGATAGACGAGGGTGTAAGGAGGATCTCTGTAAGATTACTCATTTTTGTTCCTACTTACTAAGGAGTTTCTTTCCCTGCAGGTTGTTGGTAACACTACTTCTGGCTGTTTCAGTTACAATCTGAATCAAAGCGTGGCCTACGCCTATCTTCCTCTAGCCTTGACGGATCTTGGGACAAATGTGAAAGTTGAACTGCTAGGTAATCATTACGATGGTACGGTCATCAAGGAACCAATGCTCTTGACGGAACCAATGAGAGAGAAGATCAAGAGGCAAGCAGAAGCTGCCAATTGAAACTGTTAGTTTGTTAGACCCACAAGGGAATATTATCCGACTTGAAAAACATCTCATGGAAAATTAATCAGGCCAAAGAGTGTACTCAGTTTATGGATGAAATTGATGTCTGGAGAGGAAAATATGTGTGAAAAATTGACAACCTCTTCGGATTCAAACTTTTTTAACATTTGTCACCAGGAATTGGGAACTTGATAAAAGCAATTTTTCTGAGGGTTGTAGTTTTTGGTTTACAGTTATGTAAGAAGAGGAAAACTTTTGATTGTTTGATAAGAAAGTGATATTTAACCAATTTAATTTGGCAGCAACTCAACTAAAACATACAAAAACACATCTATAAATTTGGCTGGCTGTTGTGTTGACCTATTGGCATTTCAAGAGGGCATCATGTCCCTGTAAGGCTTATGAAAAGGCCCTCTTTCTTGGATCATATTGTGCCTTTTCATTCATAACGTCGTCAGACATTAAATTCTTTGTGAAATGATGCACATGTTTTTTATATTTTTCTATACCAAGATAAGCATTCATAAGGCTGGTGTGTGAACCTTTTCATTCTCTTCTTTATAAACATAGTACTGTTTAATGTTAATAACAAATTCCATCATATCTTGCAGTAAGTCTGTTGACAGTAATTCTAATTCAATTTTATGAAATTCTAAATTACTTTGACACTCTCAATTATTCATTCATTTTCATATTCTATGAACCTGTAATATGGTTTCAAAAATAAATCTTGCTCATTAATATAAGTGAGGTTTTGTGCTGAATATCAACATGATCAAACTTTAAACCCAGGTATGGAACTGATTCAGTGTAAGGAGGTAGGGGTGTGAAGGGGGTTGGGATTAACCAGCCCCCCCCCTTAAAAAATGGTTGATACATATTAAGCCTCAGACATGTTGTAATGGAATGTTCCATGGAACATACTGCATGAAGTGGTGTACTGTATTTGCAAAACGAAGGTTTTAGACTTTGAATTAAAGAAATGGAATGTAAATTTGTGATGTCAGCCAATAACCAGAAATATTGGATACCTTTGTAGCATTTGCATGTGTAATTTGTATGAAATATCAAGCATTATACTAAAGAAACAAGAAGATATGAATACTCAATTATTCTTAGGATAAGAACATATTCCTAGCTGTCTCACTAATATGATTTGCAACTAACATCAGCATATATAATTCCTATGATTAATTATGCTTGTGTGAAACATAATTTTGAAAAACAGTCTGGAGTTGTAATTTTGGTGTGAAACCAGCAGAAAAGTAAAAAATGCCCCTTCCTCTGCTTAGTCAAAGTTGTTCCATGAATAATTTAAACTTCTAAAATTAACAAAAAACTAGAATAAAGTTTGACAATTATGATGAAATTATGTTGCCAATTTGTCAGTAAACCAAATTTGGATACTAACCGATGGCATTGTTGACCGTTTTCTTGGCTTTCTAGCATGTTCGTAAGCTGCACTGATTCAAAGTTGAAAGTCTGAATATTTTCCCCCCTCCCTGCCGTCATGCCATTGTTTTACAACAAAATTATCCACTTTGCAAACTTCATAGTGTATGTTAACTAAGGAAACTCAGTTTTGTGGTGCCAAAGGTTAAAAGTTGTTCTTTATCTTGCATATGTTTTGTACAAAGACGTATGCTGCAAACTTCCAAACTTGCTAATGACTTGTTCTTCTTTGCTTAGTAAGATGGTTCATTAGATGAAACAAATTTAAAAAAAAGAAATGCAATCATGTCGTGAAAATAGAACTTGATATTTTTGGTCAAAATGTTAATTATGTAACATATTTAATCAACTGTGTGCTTTGCAGAATGCCTGATTGTTTTATATTGAAACATTTGTAAATGTTTGTTTTGCACAGGGGTTGGATGAAAGTTGCTAACAATATTCAATAGTTTGTCAAAGGACAGTTGTGAAGAGCAGCAGTATCTGAACTTGGGTAAATATCCATAAATAACACACACAGACAGTACAGAATGGTGTTTTGTGTACTGCTGTGTTTGATCATACATAGGTCATAGGTCATACATAGGTCAATTTGCCAAAATTAATTGAGGGTTAGCATTGCTGATGTAATGGTCTTCATGGTTGATATGTTGATTACCTCATGAAGTGATGCAATGCTTTGATCTAAAAGATACTATGAAGTAAAGATATTATATAACAAAAGGCATGTTTACCAAATTTGAGATAAATCATTAAAAATAAAATTGCAGAATTTTCTCTTCCAAGAAAGAATGTGATATCAGTTACAATTTTTTTTCTTCAAGTATGGTCAGAGGTGTATTGATTTAACTGGTAGTCCACATGGCAATCCATTTATGTCTTTATTCCCAAATCATATCAATAAAAATGTTAAATCCACAATGGAAAAATGACAGGAAAGTGTTTTTTTTTTAATATCTAAAGTAATTTCAACTAATTAAAGATATCTGTATTAAAGATATCTTGCAAATAAAGTAGAATGATGACATTTTGAGATATGGAAAACAAACTCTCTATTAAAGTTACTAGAGACATCTCTAGTAAATTTGAGAGATATCCATTTACTGAGACGCATTATTACACTTATCACTAATTATTTAAAGATATTGTTTAATCCTTTTAGGGTAGGTATGCTTAATTATTTTTGATATATCCTTGAAGGTTATCAGTACTGTGCCTTAATATGCTAGAATTTCAGATAAAGGTCACCCATACTCAAACTTTCAACAACCAATTTAATACTGCCACTCGACAGGTAGTTATCCATACTGAGATATTTTCATCGACTATTTTAATAAGTTCCTCAAAAGGCTGGGAATAATGTAGACCATCAGAGCTTCCATGAAAGTATTTTTGAAAAGTTCTAGCAATTTTTTGTGTGTTAACGTTTTAATTTACCTTATGATAAAATGGTTGACATGAATTTTAAAATGGCTTGCCATAGGACATTGTACAGAACTAAACTGATGTCATTTTAGTATTCATCTGCCGCATGAGAATAACACAAAATTATCTTTCTTTCTTTCCCTTCTTCCCTTTTTTGTCTATCTTCATTAAATTGTATCACATAATTTAACAATTCTTCAGTCACTATGACAAAAAGAAGAAAAAAACACTGTTCCTTGCCAAGATGAGAGTTGTCTATTCGATGGTGGTTGTGTGTGTGTGGGGTGTGTGTATGGGTAGGTGCTGGAATGTGTGATTTTTAGTCTTGTAAACTAAAGAAGTACAGTTTGTTTCACTTTTAGTGAGTACAGAAACCTTATTTATAATTCTAGAACCATATTGGTTAAGGTCAAAGTCTGCAAACAATTTAGAGCCATATTGGTTATCTGTGGTCATAAAACTTGGCAAGAAATCACTAATCCTGTTTTATGGATGTAAATTTTTTTTTAAGCTGCTAAAGAAGTATTTTTTTTATCTCCTTTTTGGTTCCTTGCTGAAAGAAAAGGAACCTTTGCAGTCAGGTCATGTGCGTGTGTTTGTGTGTCACATTTGAGTTTGTATGCACGATAACTCAACAAGGGAATGATTGATCAATGCCATACTTGTTGGGTTGGTGGTCCATAATGAGTTGATGAACCCTATTGATTTTGGTGGTCACAGGGTCAAATGTCAAAATCTTCAAATTGCTATAATTTGGCAACCACAGGTTGGAGTTTTCTTCAAACTTGGTATGGTGATATTGGTAGACCACCTATACATGCTGATGTGTCTTGCAATTGATATCATGCAAATTGATGAGGAGGTGAGGCTGATCTTTGTAACAGAAGTTTGTATGCACAATAAGTAGACAAGGGAATAATTGCTCAAGAACATACTTGGTGGGTGGGTTTTTTGATATGATTAGATAAACCCTGTAGATTTTGGTGCTCATATAATGAATATTAATTAGGTCACAGGGTCAAAATTCAAATCTTCAAATTGCAATAACTAGACAATTATAAGTCCCAGTTTCATCAAATGTGAGTATGTTATTGGTAGGTAGCCTGCACATAGCAATGTGTGTTGCAATTTATAATGTTTGTATTAATGAGGAGGTGTGGCTTTGCATTATTTAGGTTACAAGCTTGTATGATTAATAACTGCACAAGGCAATTATTGATCATTATCATGTTTAGTGAGTAGGTGAACCTACTTGTCTTTGGTGCTTGTGTCATCACTAATGATGATTTACCGGGTGAGGGATTATATATC
>JAAAKB020002559.1:0-15366 GCA_010014835.2 Apostichopus leukothele
TTTGGTTATTAAGGGCTGACATCAGTGGTATATAAATTACTGACTGGATGCTGCAGTTTAGAGTAGTTCTTTGGTTATTAAGGGCTGACATCAGTGGTATATAAATTACTGACTGGATGCTGCAGTTTAGAGTAGTTCTTTGGTTAATATTAAGATCATCTATTTATCATTTATTTATTAGACCAGTCACTGTAGTCATAGCTCTGAGCTAAACACATGTTCTTCAACACCAGGTAATCTTTCTTATGGATACTAGAAGCAAGTCTTATCTGATCCATTCGACACATTGACTGGCGAAGAGAAGCAAAACAGTGTGAAATAAATGTTGATAAAACATCCACCAGTGGAAAGTTGTGAAACTGAAAACTGAAATTGTCGATTAATATTCATGTATGATGAAGGCTTTTCTTAACCTTGTTGTGCCTTTATCAATATCCAATTCCAAGACTTTATTAAACCACTGAAACCTTCACACAGACTGAATGTATCAATGACGCCCGAGTTAACATTAATTTTCCTTTATTTCTGTACTTCTCAAAATCCCATAAAATATTAAAAGAACAAAACACTGCAGTAGAACAAATGTGATGCACTTTGACAGCTCTTCTGGTTTTACTTTGTTATTTGTCTCTTACTATCTTCCGAGTGATTCAAACGATAGTGCCGTGATTCAATGGTTGGTAGTAAAATAAGTTATCCTTGTTTGCAGTGGCTTTACAGGATTTGGTTATGCTTATATACTAAATTAACTGTGCAACACCTAACTCCGTAAATTCTGGCCGCAAACAGACATTTCATCTTGTCGCCCTCTGGCACTGAATTTCCTTAGCACGAACAAGTTGTGCTTTGCAAGGATTAAATTATATGAGTCATATATATATAATTCAAGAAACTTTTCGGAGTCGGCAAGTTGACTGCTAAGTGAAACTCGAGATAAAGATTGCTGTCATCCAACTACGCCAGTATCTAGCCTATGTAGCTACATGTGAAAATTGATTAATCTTGAGAGCAATTAACAAATTTTGTCCAATTTTCGACAGTTCATAACAGAAACTTCTGTATATCAGAGTACCCATAGGATTCTTTTTGCACCAATATTCATCAATTCATCAATATAATAAATAATATTGTTGCGAATATTGATCAGGGTCAACAATTTTTAACTTTTTATTTTTTATTCAAGGAAAGAAAATAAATATATAATTGCTGATAAGTAAATGTCAAATAACACTACCAAATATGCAAGAAAAAATTGAATAACATTATATGCTGCTGGATACTAAAGTTTTACTTACATTTTATGCACATTGGACATCAACGTCCAATAGTTAGACTAACCTTGTATGCACATTGGACATCAATGTCCCATAGTTTGAGTAACATTGTATGCACATTGGATATCAATGTTCCATAGTTACTGTAGACTAACATTGCATGCACATTGGATATCAATGTCCCATAGTTAGACTAACATTTTATGCACATTGGACATCAACATCCCATAGTTTGACTTAAATCAAGTTTAATTTTAAATAATGAAGAAGGAAAAGCCCCAAAAAATTGAAAATATCCAGTTGCTGTTTTCATTTTAAATATTTCTATTGTAAATGTGTATGGCCAACTAAAGTAACTTAATTTAACTCTAATTACTTGCCTAGTTATGGTGTCATGTGGTGAGGCTCTGAGGGTATTTCCATTCTGTACCAGGTCATCACATACACAAAACCTGCTTCATTATTTGCAAACTTTACAGTACATTCTGCGATATCCTGTGTCCATTCCAAGGTGATCATTTAACAGTTTCTTAAATCCTCTCAATGAATTTCTGTCTATAAAACATGAGACAAGTATCCTTCCAGCTATCATAGTAAACCATGTATTCGCCTCTATCAAGTATGAAGATTTAATTTACTCAGAACCAACAAGACAATAACCTTAAGGTAAAAAAGCAACAGCTTTGACGAATCTAACATCTATAGGCTTCTTTAAAGCAGACTACTGCATAGCACTCACTCTTGTCTTTAAATTTCCTGGCACAGCAATTCTACCGTGAGGCACATCAAGCTAAGCTGAATCACCAATATGCTTGGAATGTCCTCCATATTATTAATGATGAAAGCATCTGCCTCATGTTTGCCTGCAGGTAAGCCATTTTTGAATAATTAAACATGGTTGGCTACTAAATGGACAGACTTTGCCTTATAAAAGCAGAAGAATATGAAACTGTCAATAAAGTGTCGAAATGTTTCAGGTAGCATAAGGTCATGGATAGATGATATCCTGTCACTAGGGGGTGTACAATATCCCTAAGAAGGTTATTAGTGCACTCTAGATAAAGTAGAGTGCATGAATGCCATTGTGAGGAGATAGGTAAGCAAGGGACCAAAGTAAATACAAGTCTCTACTCCTCTGAAATAGAAGCAAACTATGACCACAGGTTAGTTAAATATGCAACTATTTCATTATTCTCTAATATGGTTTGTATTACTGTACAGATATTCAGTGCATTGCTCCCTATCCTGCTTTAAGGTTAGAGGGTGTGTGTACTTCATACATGAAATTCTACAGTCAACACACTTGACCAACTCTTCCCTAAATTAGTCTCACTGGCAGCCGACTGGCACCGAACAACGGAGCGGGAGAGAGCAATTATTGACCCACATCAACTCACCAGCCCCAGGAATAGTCGCCACTCAGCGATAAGTACACACCACTACGTTGAAGGGCTCTCACCGATTAGCTAATGACCCATTCTGCTGCAAATTTACATACTGGGAGGGAAATAACAAGAAGTGGTATCCGTTGAGGAGGTGCTAGTAGTAGAGTAGAAATGAATGCACATCCCATGCTGATATTCAACACAGAGGACTTGTACGGTATATGTACGGAATATATCTTACCGATAGTTAGAGGACAAAAGGTCACAGAGTACTGATCTGGGCTAGTCTACGGGACAAAGTTTAGAGACCAATTATTAAAATCAGAAATAATATGTTTGCTCTCTTGTTAGGTTCGGCTTTTGTTTGGTCTCCCCATGGAAAATAAAATAATTTAACGACATGAAGCTTTCTAATTTGGTTCGCAGAGTGCGTATGGAGTGAATCTGATTGTGTTTGAATATGAAGACCACATCTCTATTCAAATTCAATGTTCTTTGAGGCCCAAACTTTCCTTTAGGCTTCTTCTAAACTACACTATATCTTATTTGTCATCCTTGAAAAAGAAACCTAGTTGAGTTTATCCGAAGGATTGTGAAAAGGAACAGCTTGTTTGCAGTAGAAGGAAGAGAGGGAGTGGTGGTGGGAATTGGAGGGGGATGGGGGGTAGTTAATTTTAAGTTTTTAACCTACAAGATAAAAACTCAACAGTTGACTTGTGTGTTCAGACCTGCTGAAAACCAGCTAGGTGACAATATTTTGCCATGGTATGTCAAAACACAGTAACATTGCTATGTCAACTCTGTGAATCACTTTGTGAACCAAATACAGGGACACTTCAACAACCTCAGAGAGCTTACTGCAATTGTAGCTCTACTCATCCACTTCACCACATAATAAAAAAAAAATTAAAAAAAATGATGAACAGACAATGTTAAAACTCCACTTGCAAGGAGTCTTCTCAATACAATTATCTCAATACAATCTTTTACAGGAATTCCATACAACAACAAATCAAATTTGTCCAGGAAATTCCTGTCCGTTCTGATGGGATAAAACTCGTCGTGCTTGAAAAATGAAAGCGGACATATACATTTGCTCTTTTCCGGTGCTGTGCTTGTTTCTTGATCTATTTTTGCTTGTCCTGATCATCTTGTTGGCCACAGGCTACAGATAACCTCTTCACAGCTTTACAAAAAACATTAGAGCGAGGTACAGAAAGAAGCCATCATACAGAAACGTATTTCCTACGTTATATTATTTTTGAATAAAGTTAAAAGAGAGAAAATAGAAGCAACATTAGCACCCTTAACCCCTAAATGATGTTTGGGCAAACCATTGTAAAGGGTTCATGGTTACAATTCAGAGTTGGAGATGGGACATCTTTAACGGAGGGATTAAAAATTGTGACCAGTTTCCATTGTTAATTATAACTGAGACAGTATTCTCAGAAGTTCTCTTAGCAATTGTTGCCATGGAAACTTTTTGAAAATCTCCCTGAATGTATGTTTTCAACTGAGAGCAGCTGGATGTTTTTCAAAGCTGTATTATTTTCTCTTTAGCACTGTAGCTTCACTAAGGTAAAGTTTGAAAATTTCTATTCTGTACAAAATCTTTTTAGGTCTAACAACTTCAGGGTATCAAACTGCATTGCAATAAATTTCACAAATTTAGCTTTTACAAATCATAGTTATAAAAAAAAATGGGGGCATGTAGTTCTATTTCTGTTATATGTAAAAGTAAGTGGGCCTGACATTTCGATTCTAGCAGGATCTTCTTCAGCTAGGATCGAAAGGTCAGGCCTACTTACTTTACATTCTCTTACACAGGCTCTTTAGTGGATAAGCAGTTTGCTAACAGTGTTTGTTTTATTTTGATTCTGTTTTATTCTGTATGAATATAGAAAGAGAGTAAGGTTTGGCAATGACTGTTGGTGGATCTAGACAGCATTCAGGCTCGGCTGGGACTCTTTGGTTGATCCAGCGGTCATGTACTTTCTTCTCTTTCACCTTCGCCGTAACTCTATTTGCATTAAACTTTTCTTGAATTCACGGTAATTGTGTACACAACCTCTTGATCTATGAGTGTGGTTTCACTACTGAAAGACAATGCCATTTAATATCCCAGTGCATAATCACTAGCATAATACAATGAATTGTTAAAGATGCTCCATCATGTTGTGGGAAGATTCATGCTTCTACTGCATTATATATATATATTTCTTTTTTTTTGGGGGGGGGGGGGATTTGACAGATTGGTGACATGATAAATTAGCAAGGCCTCACAGCTGGTCCTTGTACTAGGATTAATAGATGCCTTACAGGCAAGTAATTGCTATATTTTTTATCCTAGAGCACCTTCTCAGAAACTTGATACTTAAGATAGGTGTGAAAAAACTTGGTAAAGAAAGAAATGCTGCCTTGTGAATTTCCATAATACAGAGAGGTAAAGGGGAAGGTTCTTACACTTTTATATTAATGAGGTATTGAACAATGGAAGACTGAATAGGATAAGTATAAGCAAATTTGAAAAAAAATGTAAATAAAAATTTGTCAGCTAGAATATGGGATTTTCAATTTGAATTGCATCCACATTTTTTGTTGTGGTGCTTTTCAAACTTTTAAGAGTTACCCATGAACCTGACAACAAAGAACCATATGCACATATCATTTATATCTGGTTATTTCTCTGTTCTGCTTTGGCTATCTACTGATTCCATCTTGTGTTGGTAGTCAAGCATAGTAGGCTACACTAGCTAGGTTTGTGCTGATACTTGTACCGAGATCATTATGGAAATCTAGTTTAACAGATACTAGACTATAAGACTATCTTCTCTTACTTGTGCTTTAGCATTGTACTCTTACTCTTACCAAGGAGAATGTCTACGTGTACTCATGCTGTTGTACTCATGCTGTTGTACTCATGCTGTTGTACTCATGCTGTTGAATTCAAGTTGTTGTACTCATGCTGTTGAACTCAAGTTGTTGTACTCATGCTGTTGTACTCAAGTTGTTTTACTCATGTTGTTGTACTCATGCTGTTGTACTCAAGTTGCTGTACTCATGTTGTTCTACTAAAGGTGTCATACAAAAACATTGGAGTATTTATTTTTGAGAAGCAGTGCACCCACTCCCCCATCCCCTACCAATGGGCCTTCTCTTAACATAGTACATGCATTAACTGAAATCACAAAGAAAGCTGTGAGTTAGCCCCGTGCAGCTTGTCTCACCTTTTACTATCTGATGGAAGGAGCAAGGAATGAAGGAAGGTGGTGGCAAGTGTCCTCACAGGAGGTAAGATGTGTGGTGGCGTCATCACCATCTGTAGAACACCACAAAAGAAATGTGTACATTTAATACCAGTTTCAGGATTTCATTGCAAAATCATTCCTGTAAATGACAGTCAAATTTTGAGGGTTTTTATGTTCGGAACAAAACACCCTTGTTCCCTTAGAGTATTTCAATGTTTGGTGTAAAATCATTAAAGTGATAATTTCCCTAATTAGTCATAAGTTTGAGTGTTTTGTGAACAAAACACACAAGACACTGTATGGAATGAGAAAAACAAAATGGCTTCCAAAAGAAGTACTAGGTAGGGTTAATTCACAATGAAAAAGACCATTGCCTTCACCGGAATAAACTAGCATGGTGAAGTTAGTGAGGATGAATACCCTGTTTTTATTTCATTAAATCTCAAAGAAGATGTCTCACACACCGACACCCGTCTTTTTATTCTTTGAAGCATTGAAATGTTGAAAATTATGGCACGCAGTAGATACGACTCGGTTAAATATTCGTCAAAGTTTTTTATTCGCATAAATATATTGACAAATTTGTCGATGCTGAATGGCCTCCAATTAAAGAGCTGAAGACCTTATAAATGGGAAGCATAAGTGACAGAACGTGCAAGCTAGTTGAAAGAGCATCAGTGAAACCAGTTGACAAAGCCAAACTAAAATCCACATCAAACTTGCCTCTTTAACCAAGGTATCATCTCCGACATATTTTTTCAGGATGTCTGTTGTTGCTTTCCTGATGCCACTGCCCCCGTTGCCATGGCTTTGGAGGAACTCAGCGAATGGCGTAGATGGAAGACTTTCCTCCAGGTTATTCTGAAGGAGACGATCAAAAGACAAAAAAACAGTCAATTATTTAAACTGTGAAGAAAAAATGGTTGGAGATACAAAATCAATATTAATAAAGAAATAAAAGTATCCTTATTTGATAATCGCTAAACCTGAAAATCATTCTTTTGTTTGGTAATGTGTTAAGGGCCTTTTGTTATTATCTAATGATACTTTGTTGGCATTTCCTCAATAAAGTAATCATAAGGCATAAGGACAGAGTTCTCTAACTTTTTGCACTATAAGCACCAGCTGTCGGCAACTAATCACTGCTTTTATACAGCATGTGTAATATATATGAACGTGTTACCATGGAAATATATGCAGGCAGTAGATCCAAGTTACTACTTTGTGTTTTTAACATAACATGTCCTTAACATAGAGGATAGCATCAATTATGGCAAGACTAGTGTTAAGTTTAAATTTACACACCATTTTGCTACAGTATGTTTAACTTATGGATTATTTTACATTATTTGGTAGTTTCTTGAAGTTACTTTCACATTTCTTCAGTTGTTATTTTGGTTACCGTGTCAATTGTTTTTGTACCTAAGGACTCGATATTGTCTTGCTCTCCAGGCCCTTGCAACCTATATTCGTTATTCAGTTACTTTGAGCCTTGTTATAGTTTAGGTTCATGTAGAAGATTAAGTTTCATCATTCCCACTTATCTTGTGTCTCTGTTTGGACTCTAGGCTTAACACAATGCCATGATAGAGAGAGAGAGATTAAGTACATAGTTACCTGGAATCGTTGCTTCTTGTTATAGAGTTCAGCCTCCTCCTTGGTCACTATGGCAACAATCTCCTCCTCTTCTGTCATGAGATACAGCTGACTATGTTTTTGCCAGGGAAGTAAGGTATCCTCCTTCAACCCCAGAGACGATTTAGTACGGGGTACAAAAGTAGCAGATATTATGCTGTTACGGCAGTCCATGGAGAACAATGGCTTGGAATGTCCAGCCTGGAAGACAAACACTGGAAATAGAGACACATTGGTAGAATTAATGGATCTAGTGTGACGACTGGAAACAGACACATTGGTAGAATTAATGGATCTAGTGTGTAGACTGGAAACAGACACATTGGTAGAATTAATGGATCTAGTGTGTAGTTTAGGATTTCACAAAGGCGGTGGATGGACACCAGCTTCAATCACCCCTCTTTCCGATGATTATTCAGAGAGTTTTTAAGAAGCCCTTTCAATGAGAAGGCATCTTTCAATGACCTTTAAAAAACAGTTTTTGATCAACATACAAGATGTTTAGATAATGTTTTGAGTTAACCATGTGTCACATCACTATTGTAACATCTCTTTAAAGCACTATAAGATATGATTGATTGCAGTGTTTCAATGACGTGGCCCGGTTTTTCTGCATTTTCGGTAAGGTCTACCATAAGTAGAAACAGGCAGAAGTAATTGGGTCATGCATGGCATTGAAAGGACTCACCAGTGTAAAAATTAGGAAGTTTCTTTGTAAGTGATTTTTTTTTTTATGGTTCTCTCTGGTATTAAAATTATTAATAGCAGACTCCAATATCACAACCCCCCCCCCAAAGCCCCTGTGTGAATCATGTCATAAATGGAATAACATTTTTCATAGCTGCTTTGGCAATATAGTTATACATACAAAGATCTTCAGTAAGCTGAAGATGATAGCTGCGTTTGTGTCTCTTTTAAGGCTTTGCAAAATTCACATGAAATATTTGCAATCGTGACATTTCATTTCAGTTTGCAGACTTTATATGATGGGTGTCAGTACTGGTGTGATTCTAGGTGACAACACCTGAGGAATGTTCTAAGGAATCCATTCATTGTTTCAGTTTACTGTGCAGGTCCAAACAATTGTTGATATCTTTAATGGCTGCCTCTCATGGTCAATGTTTGCAAAGACAAAGGAACCAAGACAAACTTACATTTATTGGACGAGTCAACGGAGGCCATTAGCTGGGAATACGGATCAGAAATGAGTAACTTGCAGGCTAGCTGAACGCTCCACTGCACTGTGGGATATATGACAAAGAAAAAGAGAACAATGAATATAAAGATAAGATAGGGCATAGAACATGAATAAAGGATGGGACATAGAACAATTAATATGAAGAAAAGATAGGACATAGAACAATAGAACATGAATAAAGATATATCATAGAATAATAAAACAATGACTATGAAGTGAAGATAGGACGTCGAACAATGACTATGAATAAGTGATAGGACGGATAGGACATAGCATAATAAAACAATGAATATGAAGAAAAGATAGGACATTGAACATGAATAATGGATAGGACATAGAACAATAGAACAATGAATATGAAGAAAAGATAGGACATAGAAAATGAATAAAGGATAGGACATAGAACAATGAATATGAAGAAAAGATAGGATATAGAACATGAATAAAGGATAGGACAATAGAGCAATGACTGTGCATAAAGGATAGGATATAGAGCAATAAAACATGAATAAAGGATTGGACACAGAACAATATGAGCAAACATAGGACATGGTAAATAGAAATATTAATAATAACAAAACATGACAAAGATCAATGATTATAGAAAAAAATAGAAAATAGACCAGACGATATATCTTACCATGACAGGAAAGCATGTTCCAAGATGTAATTCTATCAGATGTTGCACAAATTAGCATATGAGAAGACTGCCCTCTGCCAAATTCCAGCTTCCTGTGGCCACAAAATTGACAGAGAAAAATATGAACAATTTCAGACAGGAACATTGTCAACCACATGATCACATAAACATAAGGTTTATGATGATAAGCAGACATGCAAAAATAGCATAGTTGGTTTCCAAAATATAATTAGATACATCACTAACGAATCTGATATCTGAAGATTTCCCTTCTTGAGATATCATGCCTATCAAGGGAAACAGGCTTTGCTCTGTCCTTTCAAAGGAACAGCTTCGCTGCACTGCAGTCATGCAAAACAGGGTACCATCACCTCACTCAGTATCAGGAGTAAAATGTTGAAGTACCTATCGTCTGTTGGATGGGGAGGCTCAATTGTGCTCCACATGTGCAACACTTGCAAGCCTGCCTCATAATTCACCGAACAATTCGAATAGAGAATGGTTGATCTAAGCCGATGATCACCACATGGATAGGGTTAAAAATAAGCTACTTATGGATTCCTTACCTCTGGGAAGTCTCCTAAAGCGAGGGAATTCTTCCCCCAAGCCCCCCCCCAGCCCCCCAGCCCCCTTGGTGAAAGTTAATTTGTCAAACTTTCAAAAACAATATCGTATCTTTTTCAAGATGACATAACATTGAGTGAGCATTGGCATTAATTATGAGCTAATGAGCACGAAATGAAACCATAGAGTTCTATAGAACCAAGAAAAGTTTCAAAGAGGCTTCAATGCGGATAGTCAAAGTTAAAGCGATAATTATTTCCTTTCATTAATGTACAGATATAAGATTAATCACAAACAATCTGTTCTTAAAGGAGAGTGCCACAACACAAGCATCATTATTGGTTAATATGATATTGCTGTCATTGAACAACTTACCCAAACAACTAAGAGAAATATTATTCCATTTTGGGAGCTCTTTATCACAGATTTAATGTTTATTCACACACAACATGGAAGACTTAATCAAGTTTAAATACGACATCAGCAAGACACGTGTGCTACAGTTATTTATGTTTTTACCTTCTTCATTACAATGTTCATTTTTGGTAAAAGAGATAGATGGAGTATTGTAAATGCTGAATCTAACTTTATTGAACCTCTTAGCATTACTTAAATGATGTTTATTGGTCTCAAAGTCAAAACTGCTAACTGTATTACCTTGAAAATATGAAAAGAACGACAAAGAGAAGTGAAAGATTCATATCTTAGTGACTCTATGACATCGCAGATCCACAAAATGACTGCTCCCAAACATGACTTTTAAACTAAGGTGTCTCCTACACAGAACAAAATGTTTCTTAGCTGGTTGGGGGAGTTATTCTTCACAAATATAAACCAAAGTTGATGGTTGACTTTGCCACAAGTAAATAGCCCTTATTTCTTGCAAAACTGGCACAGCCTACACAGCCTGTATTGCCTTGAGATATTGATCATAGTTTCGTGTCAAATGTTTTCCTTTGTTAGACATCAGTTTTCAAATACTGTAGAGGTTAAAATATATGCACATTGTTAGGTGTTTGCTGTGACAATGATGTCTATAGTAGCTAATACATTCAGTCATATTATAGTACACTGTATGCTGTGACATCCTGGAGATATTGTGCTTTCAAGTCTTGACCCCTGGTGACTTTAAATGAACTCTGACCTAAACCAGATTGTGTAAACACTTTACACTACATAAGGCTATCCTACAATGAATATATGAGCTCCTTTGATTTTCAGGTTCTGGAGATACAGAGTTTTGAGATTTTCACATTTTGCTCTCTGCTGACCCCAAATGACCTTCACCCAAAACAATAGGGTTGTTGTACAAATTATGGGGAAGGCACATGCAAACTATGGAGAGCCAAGAAAGTTTCCTACCTGGAGATATCGTGTTTACAAGGATATCAAGTTTTGACCCCTGGTGACCCTTAAATGAACTTTGACCTACACCAAATTGTGTTAAAGCCTTACACTACATAAGGCTATTGTACCATGCATATATGAGCTCCTTTGATGTTCAGCTTCAAAATTTAGGTGACTCTTGCACCATAGATTTCAAACGTCCAATCACTGATTGCATTACAGATTACCATAAGAACATAGCAAAACTCTAACCTGATGGGTAAGTTTGAGAGGGTGTGACATAACGTCTTTGTGAGAACATTGGCATCAGGCTCCCATAGAGTAATGGTCACATTGAAACTGACAGAGAGCAGCGAGCCATCGGAAGAAAAACTGACATCTGAGGGCACAGTGTCCTTGTAGAAGCCAACACAATCACAATTCCAGCATTTGGATTTCTCTGTAAAAAGGAAGTTAACATACATCAAATGAGGTATTAATTTACAAAGCGTCCTTGTAGAAGCCGACACAATCACAATTCCAGGATTTGGATTTCTCTGTAAAAAGGAAGTTAACATACATCAAATGAGGTAATTATTTACAAACCTGTAGATCAGATTCCCAAAGAGTGATCACTTGTTAATTGAGAGGATGAAAAATACTTAAATGATTCACAAACTTTTTTCATTTTCCACCTTAATGTTTGCTGTGTGGTTGTATTAACAACTGATGCCCTAAATCTGCGTAATGTGTTTACACATATGTAGTTGCACCGATATAAAAAAGCACTGGGCCAAAATGTCAGATTGTTAACCAGTTTGGTCTGTTTTGCCAGTTTTCATCTATGTAGTTCTAAGAAATGAATAAAAGAAGCTAAAATTGTTTATACCAAAACAAGGAAAAATTAATTTACTATTCTCAAGCAAATTAATGGAATAACAACATTTAATGCATAACTTAGGGTAATTTCTCCTTGCTAAGCGCAAATTGATTTAAGCCCTTTAGGAGTATAAATCTATCCCATTCAGACAGAATCAGATAAAACCATCGATGAAATCGGTAGAAATACAGAAATAACCCACAGAGCAGTATCAGAGAGAATTTCATCACGGCTATCCTTTAAGAGAGTATTTGTGCTTTCAACTCATGAAATTAGTAATTATCATAAACAACTGCTTGAGTCAAGTTCATAGAATAATTCAGCAGACTATAATTTTCAGAATATTGTAAAAATTGATGTTTATTGACATCGGACGTCTCTGTCTACTACAACACAGATCTGGTTAAGAAAGAGTTGTCACCCACTGTAATTATTGAAGTTGTCTCCATATCGCCAGACTTTAAATTTCCCATCAAGACTAGCAGTTACTGCAACTGGGTTGTTTCCTTCCCGGTTTTTCTGCCAGGGTTGAAACTCCAAGGCGTTGACATCGGCATCATGCGGCCTCTCTACCGTTGTGTTCAACAGAAAGCTGTCAGAGTGAAAAAAAACCATTACAGGAGAAACTGTTATTACTATTTCCTTCTTTCCACACACCTGTACATAAGGGGTAACGTATTTTACGACGCAATCACTATGCTTAGCAAAGTTATGTCATATCTGTCGCAGATTTCAACATTCTTAGATCTCTCCCTCTCTCTCGAATAACATTACCGTAGCCATTTCAAACGATACATTTAACAAATACCCTCGAGTTATCAACTGCTACGCTAGCATTTGAATTCATGACTTGACTGCGTCCATCTTAAGTTGTACACTGTGTAGGGCATATTGCTTTTCAAACTTACTGGACTGTTTGTAACATACAAATTCTAAATATTTCTTTTAAATTGAAAATGATACTTTAATGAATGACATTCTCTCTTCTTGCTACAAATGATGTTTGAGTAATACGAAGAAATCAAAGTTGTGCGAAACAAACAAAGTTACCAGGAATTGGACAAAAGCAAAACATAAAACTTATTATCCATTTTGGGGAGACTGAAATGATTATTTCTCTCAATTTAAAACAATCAAAGATTACAACAAAACTTTGCAAATCAAGAACAATTCTGCTCTTCTGTTGCTTGAACCCGAACCCCAAACGTTTCTGTTCAGAGATGAGAGCAGCTTGATACCTTTGTTTCTGTTTGTCAAATGTCCAAAACTTGACCCTGCATTGGACGTCACGAATGTCAGCCGCCCTTTGTTCTTCCACCGTAGCTAGCCAATCACCGTTCATCGAAAATGCTGCTTGGACGACATCTGTGTACATTCTGATATTATCTAACGTATTTCCAGAGACATAATTCTCACCAGTAATATCAATCTGTGGAAATAGCAAAAGCCAGGAAGTTCCCTTGTGATTCTGTGACGCATTTTATAGGAGAAAGTATTACACAAAATATATTTACTGCACACAGAATCGCTACTGAGAATTTACCATTGAATGGTCATCTTGACTTTATATAAACAGAAGAATGGAGATTCCATCGGCTATTAGACTGCAGTTTCTCTTACTCTAGATCTGACAATAATCTAAGTCTCTTGTCAGTCTGTGCTCTTTCCTAGATTCTTTCACTTCCAACAACAGACTACAAATGGACACTATGAAAGTCTGGTGTCTTACTGCACTTAAAAACTGACTTATCTAAGTCCCACGTCAGACTTACCTTAGAATGTATACTTTAATCCAAGTCTAGTGTCGTACTACACTTAAAAGCTGACTTATCTAAGTCTTACGTCAGACTTACCTAAGAATGTATACTTTTTATCCAAGTCCTGTGTCGTACTACACTTAAAAGCTGACTTACCTAAGTCTTACGTCAGACTTACCTAAGAATGTATACTTTTTATCCAAGTCCTGTGTCGTACTACACTTAAAAACTGACTTACCTAAGTCTTACGTCAGACTTACCTAAGAATGTATACTTTTTATCCAAGTCTGGTGTCGTACTACACTTAAAAACTGACTTACCTAAGTCTTACATCAGACTTACCTTAGAATCTATACTTCTCATCCAAGTCTAGTGCTGACTTATCTAAATCTTATCATCAGACTATGCTCCAATGCAAGACTCTCTAAGTCTGATATCAGACTGCTGTCCTGGCTTAACAGTCTACTGTCCAATAGGCCAACCAAAACTTGTAAGACTCAGCTAATTACTTGGTAAATATGTCATCTTTTTCTACATAACTAACCGAAACAAGGGATGTGTCATCTTCTATATTGTAGAAGTGCAGATGGCCTTTCCGTCCGTTTTTCACCAATGCGTTGGTTCTGGGGTCGAGCAGTAGGCCGCAGGGTATGTAAGAGGTTGGGTAGTAAAGCTTACTTCTGCTTATCCCCTGTATGGTCTGCTGGATCACATTCTGGGACAGAATAAGGATTGCTAGAAAAACAAAAGAGTCATATTTTAATCTTCTTTAGATTAGTTTCATCACAATGTAAAACTAGCATTTTTGCTCATGATCTTGCAAATGTTATACCAAAATAAAAGATATAAATATATTTAAAACTTATACAAATAAAAAATGACACAAAAGAAGGTACACAATGCGATTAACATCTTTACGGCTGGATGTCTTCAGGTGAGTTTGCAGTGTGCTTAATATTCATATCAAAGTCTCCCTTGGCCCTTCAAAGTTCCAGCCACCCCCCCCCCCCCAAACCTACTTTTAATGGCCCTTGTCTGCCACCTCTGATTATGGTCGCTACTTACCATTATCAAGGAGGCAAACAGCCTTTAATGCATTGCTGGCAGCGCAACTGACATGATTGATGGGAGCACCGAGGCGAGGTAAGAAACTCTTCACACCCTTCTCAAGGTTCCAGTCCACCAACACACATTCATGGCCAACACTGTACAGGAAGACTCCTAATTGAAATAATGTTACACATAAAAATTAAAATTGGTGCATGGTAGAGACAATAACTGCAAACAAATGATGTAATATTTATCAGAATAAACTCAAACCAATCGTTCATTGGTTCCATGGTTGTCTTCCGTTAATTTTAGGTCAGCCAAAAAATGACACGAGCCAAGTTGATGTCGATATTCATGGAAGGACATGACTAACTTTTCTTCTGTCCCCCACTCCTTCTCCCCTTGTTCC
>JAAAKB020002667.1:0-15365 GCA_010014835.2 Apostichopus leukothele
CGCTCCATTACTTTTGTACAATATGATAATTGGGTAGGAGGATTAAAACTCGAGTACGCCATGAATTTCTATTCACAGAAGCTCGTGACGTTCGATATTTAAAGTTTGATACAATCACGTTATAGTTATTTTATTATTATTTTGAAGGATATAAATGCCGGGTAATAGACATTAGTTTTGGTTCATGTATGAGCATGCTTCTACAATGAGACGTTTTTTGATAATGATACCACGTTTTCCCCAAACTTGAAATAAAAAAATCTTACTAATATATAGTCTTTTTCTGATTGTTTTAGGTGCCCGTTGATGACCCATGCTGCCTGCCTATATCTTCTTTCTGTGACTTCGACGTTGCTTATCATTTTCGCTTAATCTCTACTGCCCTGAGATGACATGAATAATCACATACCACATCTGTAATTGTCTTTAGGGTTCTAATTAGCCTATATATATCATTCTGATGGGGCATATGATATGAAGCCTGCACTAATTGTGTAGCCCTCATTCTAGTTTTGGCTGCCGCTCTACCAAAGCTAAATATAGTATATATCCTATAACTGAATCTGCGGCACAAATGTTTGTGATCCACAAATTACATGGAATTATACTTTACAACTGCCAGCCAATATCTCCCATAAGCGCATTTACTTCTTAGTCACGACCCACCAGACTCCACCCAGAATAGAATGCTCAGATAGTATTAAAGGTAGCTTGGAATATGATTTCATATCGATCTAGGTATATGAATATGATTTGATATCGATCCAGGTATAGGAATATGATTTGATATCGATCTAGATAGGAATATGATTTGATATCGATCTAGGTATATAGACAAGCTCCGAAACTCTCGAGACCCACCGAAAAATGTTCACAACCCACTTTGGGGTCACGCCCTCTAGTCGCACTAAAGCGACAATTATATTACCATGGTTACCTGATCTCTCCTTCAACAGTCGACTTTTTACTACTACCGCAAGTGTGATATAAATTCAACACAAAAACCAGCTTGCGTATAAAGTCGGTAATGTCCCTGCAAAGTTCCGTTCCTTGATAAGGAAACAGAGGCTATGTATAGCACAGATAGTGGTGGATAGATCGGCATTATAGTAATATGCGTTCTATATATAAGGCGAATTCGTCTAAATACACTTTGTCCATGCAAGTTCCCCATGAACTAGTAATTGGACTATATAGGCTTGTCATATTTATACGTAATTGGATACCCCATGCAGAACCTAACATATAGAGCATGTGTGGTTACTACCGTTTTGCTACTTCTTGGTAACGGGTTATTAACTAGCAACCCACTATACAAAAATATTTGTGTCTCACCAATTTGATGTATTTATTGTGTCTTACATAATATGCAAAGCTTTACAGTGAGGTCATCATTAATTCTGCGAATTCAAGAATGATATTTCTCTCTAGGCTTTCTTTTAGTATTATGACAAGCTACCACTCATTTTGACAAACCAACGCTAAAACAATAAATGTCAAAGGTTACGAAAACTGGTACGCAATAATAGCCATCATATCCGAGCACAGTTTATTTGTCCTGTGTTTAATATCTCACGCTGAGTTGTAGAGTGTTGTTTCACATTCTATAATTCATATAGTTTCATGTTGAAAGATATACCGTTCCGGTCACTGGCAGTGAATGTTCGCCACAAGTTTATCTTTCTCAAATTTAAGTCATAAAGAGAATATTAAGTTAAAAATAGCTTATGCAATTAACGATGTCCAGATTTACCGGTAATTCATTACAGACTAAGAGAGGATTAATTTAGGAAAGCTTTCTATACAATGATAGAGGGTTTATGATTCGAAGACGGTCTTATCATAGTAAACAATTACGGAGTTTTATAGTCAAAATAAAAGAGCCAAAACCAGGCCCTTCATTATAGTGACATATTTGTGTCGTTTTTATGAAATGAATGATTCCTTTCAATATTTAAAAGCAACTTTTGCACAACCTTCAATGATCTATCCATTGACCTACATCTTGACATTTTTGGGATAGCAGAGAGCTGATTCATAAATATTCTGTGATCTGAAAACTATCTGTTTTCATTGTATATCAGTTTTGCCAATGGTCGGTGTATACCAGGGGTTCTCTAACTGGGGTGCAGGAACCCACAGGGGTGCGTGAGTCCATTCCTAGGGGGTTCGTGAGACGAAAACTAGAGAACTTTTGGTTGAACTAAAGTCTGATACATCATATAATTTAGTAATATACAAAAGTTGGTCGTCATGAAAACAAAGCTGCGGGCACACCTTGACGTCGGCCCGACATGAGGTTGGCCCTCTCCAAGACAGCTCTGAGGATCAAACGCATCGTGGAGGGAAAACAGGAGCATCCGTCTCATCGTGTGTGTTGGGTGATCGATGCGTGATACAATTCGTGATCTGATCTTGAAGTTTCCAAATAAATATTTGTTCATCTCTTGTTTTTTTCATTACAATATTACACTATGAACTTGATCTTTTACGAAGCATTGTTATGCGTATTATAGTATAATAATGACTCAGATCGACTCTCGAAAAAGTTGGGGGGTTCGTGGACAACTCTGACATCCACAGGGGGGTCGTTGGGGGATAAAGTTAGAAGCAGCTTCAAGTGGTACATCATCTGCCACCTGAATATGCTACGGGAATATTCCATTCACATGATTCTTGATGAGGAGTCAACCCTGACTGCTTCTTTCAAATAAATAAAACACTAGGCAAAACAACTTTAACAGATGAAAACACAAACAGAGGTTAAAATCTATCGTTTATTTCTCAGAATCTAACATAATTATGTAGAAGAATATAAATTCATTCCAAAAAATTTCAGTGTATTAAGAAAAACAAGTGAATTCTTCCTGTTGTATGAAGCATTAACTTTCAAAGTTACTTACATCAAAGAAACCTTTAGTTGCTAGAAAAGAACTAAAATTTGTAAAGATTTACAAAAGTTATAACAAGTCGATAAAAGAATATTGTAATAGTTTGACAGTTCACAGAATCAACTGATAAACAGTTCATAATTGTTACCTTTTTTGAAGGAAAAGTGTGCTTATTTTCCTCCTATTTCACCTCCATTATCTGTATAGAAGTCATTCCATTCTTTGGTCTCTCATCAATATAGTAACAGCATGATTTGTACAGGCCATCAGTTAACAACCAATTTAGTGTTTTATGATTGGCTAAACAGTTTTTAAATGCATTAAATTAGAGCGGTTAACATTTTATATCGGCCAGAAGTGTTCAGGGTGGCAGGTTAAATGCTCTTTGAATATGACTGACCATTTTTTGACTCTCTAGCATATTTGAGGCTATACCAAAGTTAAACTGGGTATTTAATCCTTGAGCACTCTGAAGAGAGGATATGTGAACAGTACAGATCCTTTGCTATTATTATTATTATCATTACTATTAATATTACCATGGAGATTTGGTCTGCACACATCTCATTGGCAACACTTTTACAGAATAAATTAGTCTACCCCAAGATCTAGGCAAAAGGCTAGAGCACCTAACTTGGGACATGGAGACCTGGAAGTTACTCCCACACAAGTTCAGTCAAGTCCTTCAGGTGTTCAAGATTAGATAGTGAAATCCAGGTAAAACCACCCTGTTATCCAAGCAAGATCTACAAAACAGACTCACATCAAGTTCCATAAAGGGCTGGAGTATAAGCCTACATCCAGGCAATAGCCAGGTATCTGGAGAAAATCTAGGAATATTCTGAGCAAGATATAGGAACAGAATAAGAAGTTCCATAATAGACTGAAGTAAAGGCTAGATCCAGGTACAGATATTAATATATCTGGACTCTTCAAGTCTACAAAACTCAGTCTACAGAACAGTCAGTCTACAACAAGTCTACAACTGTTCTATAAACTAGTTGAAGTATAGTCTGGGCAAGTTCCACAAAGGTGTGAATTCTTTTGAACCTAGAGGTAAATCTATATCTAGAGTTGGACTAAAACACAACTTGAAATGGACAGAATTCACACTTGTAGAGCTTTCTTGTAACTGGCATTTGAGGAGACAGTTTTATGATAGTGATGTACAAACTGTCCTCAACAAAACCCCTTCTTTGCCATAAGCAATACAAGACCTATTAACCTTTATTTATAAAAGTTTGCACAATTTCTAACTTCCTATTCAACTAACAGACCAATTTGTTTCTTTCTTTTTTGGTGCCTCTGATTAACACGATGCTTTGCCGTTCTTAACTCATACGTACTGATTGATGAACTAAGATGAACACTGTAGATCTGTAGATATCAAAAACATGAAATATGCCAAAAAGCATCATTCTTCGGAAGGAAAGTAAAAAATAAAGTTTATAGACAATATGAAGCAAAAAAGGCTCCATGTCTTATAATATTCATAAACTCTTTACAAATACCTGTACAAAAAAAAAAAAGAAGAAGGAAAATGCCTTGAACAAAATTAAAAAAAAAAAAAAACCAAAGATGCAATGCTTCCTGTTTAATACATACTTAACATTCTACAGCAGAATTTACAAGTATCTTCTTCATGGCTTACTCTACTATGTGCTATACAATATAAATTAATCCTATAAATACTAACATTATTCTCCCCAACTCATGATTCGTTAGAACACTATCTATTTATTATTATTTTCAAATTAAATATCTTAGGAAGTTTTTCGATTAAAACTGTGATGGATACAGAATTGGGAACACAAAAGATGGAGAATTCAAAACATCTTAGAACCACTGGCTAATACAGAATACAAAAATTAAAAAAGTAAAATATTGATGGCTAATCTTTGGTTGGACTTTTTAAATGAACAGGCAGCAGTATCCTCTGTTAGGCTCCTGTGAAGACATATCAGCTTTTATAAAGGAACAAACACTAAAAACAAAATCATTGAAGTTTAATCAAAGTTGCAGGATGTATCTACAGGGGAAGATAGTTGCTGTAAATCCACTGGTTGAGCAACCTTAAAGCGATGAACAACACCCTTACACATCAGACATGTATAGGGCTTATCCGTGAAGACAACACTCGTTGGAGATTTCTAATCAACATTTAACAACATTGGTCAAATTCAATGCTTCTCTACCAGCATAGACAATCATTTCAATTAATTTTGACCAGTTCACATGTATTTGCTAAATGTGTTATAAAATATGACAAAATATCTACTCCACTGGTCATCTCAATAATTGAAATTTATCAGCAAACAGTACTTTCCGGGATGTCCAAAACCAACAAAATTTCCCAAATGTTGAGGGATATCATACGACAAAACTCTGTCTCAGAAAGGAAATACAGTTTCGTGTTAGCAACATGACATATATACATTAATGTAGTCCAGTCTGCATGCTACACTGGTAGGTAAGACCAAGCAACTTGAGGGAGTTTAGCGGTATTATTAACCACCAGTGGTTACATTCATGGATGTCCAGACTGCATACTACAGTCATATGAAGGACCAAGCAACTTGAGTGGGTTTAGAGGTATCAATCACCACCAGTGGTTACATTACTGGATGTCCAGACTGCATACTACAGTGATAAGAAGGACCAACCACTCAAGTGGGTTTAGAGGTATCAGACCCCTGGTGGTTACTTTAATGGATGTCCAGACTGCATACCACAGTAATAGGAAGTACCAACCACTCAAGTGGGTTTAGAGGTATCCATCACTGGTGGTTACATTAATGGATGTCCAGACTGCATACTACAGTGGTAGGAAGGACCAACCACTCTGGTGGGTTTAGAGGTATCCATCACACCCCCAGAGGTTACATTAAAGCAAGTCTAGAAATACCCAATGACTAGTGCTGGAAGAGTAACATAAACATCCTTCTTATAATACTGATATTAAATACTTTATATGTTACTGGATACGGTTAAATGTTAAGTACACTACATAGGTAAGTAATAATTCTTTGGTTAACTTGATTAAAGTATTCTAGAGGATACCATTATAATTTAATCAATCAAAATTAAAATGATTGGTACAAGCATCCACATGGGTGGTAATTAAATTTGTTACCTGTGATTGCTTGATAAAGCTCAATTTAGTGTCACAATGAAGACATTCAATTGATAATGATGGGTGGTGCTCTTGCTGATATACTGTCACTCCAAATTTATAGCCTCTTGTTAATTTTTGGGTGGACTTTTTGCTAAAACCAAACTCTAATTGCCATAACGATGCACATCATCAGCTTGGCTTGTCAACTCTCATGATTCAAATCATGAAGAAACCGATGAAATATGTAAAAATCTCTTGTTTATTCTTCCAGTTTGTTCTTCTTTTGCATATTCATGTACATTCAGCCATCAAGGAAAGGCCATCAGAAATTCAGAATGTGTAAATAATATCCAAATATTAATTCCACAGCGACACAAGTTACTGAAAGGTTTAATGAGAGAAGCAGTTCATGTTGTTTACTATGCCTGTACTTTATAGAATCACATCACTTCTATACTCCTACTTCATTGTAACAATGCTCTCCATGCATGAACCACACTGAAAATTGAAATGATGCAGGCATGTGATTACTGTGCATTGACTAAGGAAGGTACTCCATGTGAACACTAATGATGCAGGCATGTGATTACTGAGTAACGAAGGTATTCCATGTGAGTAATAATGATGCAGGCATGTGATTACAGAGTAATGAAGGTACTCCATGTGAACACTAATGATGCAGGCATGTGATTACTGAGTAACGAATGTACTCCATGTGAGTACTAATTATGAAGATATGATTATAGTAGCCTAAAGGTTAGATCAATGTCAGTTTAATTCTAACAATACATTCCTACAGATTTCTCCATACAGTAGAAGTACTAAAAATACCCTTATGTGATTTAGCTGTACATGGATGACAATACTTATTTAGATTCTATGCAGATATATAACAATATGTGTGAATGAATCCTTGGGTGAATAATCCCAATCCTTTTATGTACAATTATGTCAAGTTGGATTGATTTCATTGCATCCTTTGTAAGGATTAACTACCTACATTCAACTGAGCAGATCACATTGTGATATACTGACTAATGGGTGAGATGTCACCTTCACTCCAATTCTGCAAAACTTTACACATGGTGACAGAACCAAAATAAATGGTTATGACAGGTTTGCTCACATCTCAAAAATATCAGGACCACAAACAAATTTACTGCTAATGCCTAAACCTGCATCTTATGATCCAACTGTTGAACCTTTTCACAGTACAATCTGGTTTCAACTGACCAGACTTGTGCCAGACAACAATAATCCAGTACCACAGTTGAGCAAAACACCGACCATGCACCCTCAGACTGATATATTTTCACTCAACTTCCAGATGCTGTGTTTTATTAAGCTGATACAACATAGCGTCATCTGATGTCCAATCAAAGAAACTGACTACTTACTACCATCACCAAGATGCCTCTGAAGCAATTTGAAGCAATATCATATTCCTCAAGACCTGTCGAGGTCTTTAAACACTTTCCTTAACTTGGAATACTGTGCATTGTTTAACACTGCCTAGAGTAGGTCACATATATATACCTTGCTTGAAACAATCATGGATCTTTCCTAATGATGTTATCTAGGAGTTCCAGATCGATGGAAGTGCTGGACTGGACAGCATGAGGGGGGCGGAGGTTACCGCCACCCATCTGTACCGTACCCATCATGCCCTGGTTCGAGTGACCTGCGTTCATACCCATTGGTGGGTTGATGGTCATATTGGGGGCTGCTTGGGCCAGTCTAGACTGTAAAGCAGCTTGTTGCTGTTGCTGTTGTTGTTGATGATGAAGTAACCTTTGCTGGTTGTTGAGGGTAGTGTTGTAGGTTTGTTGAGGCTGGTGGAGTACTGCCTGCACTGAGGTTTGAATGTTAATATTCTGGGACGTGTTCTGGCTGGTCTGGACGTTGACGACTGTCTGCATAGAGCTATTGAGACCGTGGAACTGGTTCATACTGGAGTTAGCAGGCTGCTGCTGCTGATTTATGCCTTGAGTTTGCATGGGCATGTTGTTCATAGATTGAATGGTATTGTTAGAATTCTGCCATAGGTCATTGTTCCCTACGTGGGGGTGGGCGGCAGTATTCATCTGCTGCTGGACTGGGGGACCCACCTGGGTATTTCCTACCATTCTCCTCATCTGGTGTATAGGCATCTGCTGAGGTTGCTGTTGTGGCTGCTGCTGCTGTTGGGGCATCACCTGATCCTGCCGTACCACACCTGGAGCTCTCATGCCTATTCGTTGCCTGGCGGGCATGGAAATGTTTTGCTGCCTGTTGACCAGGTCTCGGTTGGCTATGCTTCGCTGAGGCATCATCTGCCTCATGCCCGGGATCCCACCGACCCTGAGTCTGGCCTGATTGGCCATCTGAGCAGCCATCTGTGGTGACTGCTGCTGAAGGTTAGGCTGAGTACCTAGATGAACTAGTCCGTTCATGTTATCCTGTGGAATACCACCGTTGATCCCCCCCTGCATGCCAGTGGACAAGGCGCGGTTGAGTGCGCCGGGCATGCTTCTCCCTGGCATGCTGGAATAATTCATAGGAGCATTGGGTTGTACCTTTGTGTAGGGGGGCGGTGGACCTCTGATGTGTTGGTTCATAGCTTGTAACTGTTGCGATTGCAGACGCTGCCGTATAGCCTTCTCTTTCATGATCCTGAATTGCTCCTGAGTCATTCTTTGCTGCTGCGGTAAGTAATGCTTGTTGTTGGTTAAGAATGCAGCGTTGTTGTTGACAGGGATTCCCGACGGCCTACCGTTGCTAAGATTGTTTGCCAGATTTGGAAGAAATGAGTTGGTTCCTTGTTGTCCTTTGAGAATTTGGGCTAATTGATTACTAGGATTCGACTGTTGAGGATTGGGAAAGTTACTGACCGAGGTCCTGTGCGACAACCTCGAAGCGGGCTGCAGCGTCGACGAATTGAAATGACCGTTGTTCTGATACATATTGCTGGCTGGATTGATGGAGTTAATGATGCTATTGGTAGGAGGCTGAGCGGCGTTGTTGGTCAACATGTGCGACTGTGGTCCGGAGAGAGAGGCCGCCATACCCGAAAGAGCAGAGGACATTGGCACTCTAGGCATACTGTTACATGGAGGATAAATTCCTGAAGGCACATTCTGAATGTTGTTTTCTACTTTAAGAGTTCGGTTAAAGCCTGAGGCAGGAGGCATGGCAGATGTGGTTGGCTTTTTCAGTTCTTGAATACTAGGAAGCGATTGTTGTGCTTGGAAGGCCTCAGAAACATTCATGTTCGGCGGTGGCTCCATTTGCGGATTCATGTTCGTTGCCGCCACGGCGGTTCTCGTCATAGTAGGAGCCTCTTCGGTCTTTAAGCATCCTTCGTCCGACGACTTCTTCGTGTCCTCCTCCTCCTCCTCTTTCACGTCCCCTTTCTCTTGGTTAGGGGGGAGGTTGCTACCCGGCGCAGAACATTCCTTCAGCTCTTGGTTGGATTCTTCGATGATCTTCGTGAGCATCTGTGCAATGTTCTGGACGTTACCATTACCATACAATGTCATAAGCTTCTCGATGTCTCCCTGTTCAATGAGCTTGATCACATCGGTATTGTCCCCTCCCGGGGTACAACCTACCTCAAAGATGTTGCCAATGTCAGAGGTGGAGCTGAGATCTCCGTTTTGGTCCTTCTCAGACTGACTCCCACCTTGCCTAATGTCTAGGACATTACTGACATAACTTTGGCCGGAGTTGTTTTGACCGACACCTTCCCGTTTGGAGTCGGATCCCGATTGGATCGTGGCTGTCACTTTGAGGTTTGTCGGATTATTGGAGGTATCCACAATCTCAATTGAAATGGCTGTACATTGCTTCTTAGCAAGTTGATCCTCAGATGCATGAGTTGTATTGTAAGACATCTGGCTGGTGTCTTGGTCAAAACTGTCAGATCCAGAAGATTCCTCAAACGTTCTCTTTCTTTCATTTGATTTTGTCTGTAATGGAAAAAAAAAGGAAACCGGTTTGTCAATTTTCTAAAGAAACTGCCCAATAGAAAGACTACACAGAGGGCTTCTTGTGGGAACAGAATCGAAGAACCAATTTTTTTTTAAATAGTCACTATATACCTTTCTTGTTCACTTCATATGATGGGTTATGAATAATGTTCATGATGTGCAATTTACATTTTTTGTTGAAATAAACTCTGCATTACCAACATCGCCGCCTCACTGTTTCAGAGAGGAATCAACAATACAATGACTGCAATCTAACTTTTTTTAACCAATGCAAACATCTGAAATTGAAAAATTGGCTGTGAACACTCAATTAAGCAACAAATAAAGTTCTTCTACCTATTTAACATAGCATTATAATCTAACATCTTGTTAGGATGATTGAGAGTAAATCACTTAAAAAATTGCAGGGCGACCACGCCCACAGACCCCTCCCCCCCCCTCCCCCTCCCCAGGTATGCCCAAGCCCTCCAGTGAAACAAACCATTTACCGCCTCTCACACAAGAAATCCTGCAACTGTTACTTACACCTACAATTAATAATAAATTTCAATTAAATTTAGCAAAGAGCTTTGTTGCATTTTCAACTTTCACTCACAAGAAACTGCGCAATTGTTGTACAAGTACAGTACATTTCTGTTTCCATCTCTTTTCTTGAGTACCTTTTTGACAAACTGGAGGCTTCCATTGAACCACAGTCACTCATTAATGCTAAATTGCAATGGAAGCCCAGACTTGTAAAAGTTTCTGCAGGCTGTAAATGTAAGTAACTATCTGCAAGTTAGGTCTGATAGTGAGCATATTTCCTGTTACAAGCAAACTGGTTGACCAGTTTGCTTGTCTGACAGGTAATATGAG
Organism: Apostichopus leukothele; assembly: GCA_010014835.2. Classification (NCBI taxonomy): domain Eukaryota; kingdom Metazoa; phylum Echinodermata; class Holothuroidea; order Aspidochirotida; family Stichopodidae; genus Apostichopus; species Apostichopus leukothele. The sequence goes on from JAAAKB020002667.1 coordinate 10,830, forward strand.
GAACATTTCAAACTGAGCAGTCATGTGAAGATACCCTCCACTTGAACTCTCTACGACACGTAATTAACATGTACAGTGATACTGTTGATACATATGCAACCACTGGGAGGTTATGAAGAAACTTTGAAAGGGCAAAGAAAACTAGAAATTAGGAACCGATTAAAGAACCTCAGAATACAAGTCAAACACTATCAAAGGATCTATTCAGTCCTAAATTCTTTACAAGATAATGTTTTAATTAATGCGACTGAGCACCAGTGTTTCCTCTAAGAAATTTCCCATTGAGTCAAAATGGCTAATATCTGAATATTTGACTCACCACCGTCCTGGGGAAGGGGTCTAAGTGGAGGGGTAAAATTCTGGGCAAATTATCTTATTGAACCAAAAACACAATCCTTCAATGTTTCGTGACTCTTCACGATGTTACATTTTGTCGACAGTATTAGTACCAGGGGCGTAGTCAGGATTTTCAAAGTTGTAGGCACGACTATCTGAGCGGAGCGCCACCATCGGTTGGCGCGGAGCGTAGAAGAAAATTGTTGGTTTCACAAACACCCCAGATGGCCGGAAACGGCCCTTCCCGAATGTTCTTTCTGGTTCCCTGGCCTCTTGCTAACTTGAGACACCTCATTCCATATTACTTTTAAACCCAGTTAAAATAGTAGTAGTAGTGATAGAAATGACAGCCTAGAAGATGGAAGAATAGGTCACCTAATTTAGCCATATTCTTGCTACATTCATTTCAATAATTTTTCCTGTCTAGACTCTTAAACTCGTCCAGCAAGCTTTTGGATTTGAATTATGGGTGTTTTTAAAAAAAAGATAACTTGGCCAAATAAAGTGTAGGCCCGGGCCTACAGTGCTACATACTGACTAAGCCTCTGCTCTTAATAGTAACCTGTCTTCTCCCAACCACACAAATCTGAAGACAAGTTTCAGTATTTAAGCTAGTGAATTTCAAAGGATTTCCTATTGACAAGCAATGTGAAACTTGTACTCCAAGGAAAAAATACTCCCTTCACACTGCTAGTTGAAAACACTGTCTCAATATCTAGCCCCTAACTCGAGATATAATTGTACAGGGTGGAATACATTATATTTTCCTTCAATGTATGTACAGTATTACTTTTACATTGTTCACCATAGGAATATGCCTTTAAATGGTTTACATAACTCACATATAAGTACCAAAGGGTTCTATCCACATAAATTCCCTATTTAGACTAGAGTGGGTCTAAATGGTTTACATAACTCACATTTAAGTAACAAAGGGTTCTATCCACAGAGATCCCTTATTAAGACTACAGTGGGTCTAAATGATTTACATTACTCACATTTAAGTAACAAAGGGTTCTATCCACATAGATCTCCTATTTAGACTAGAGTCAAGTAGAGTGGTATCCAATTATGTCTGAATATTACACTGCATGATCAGAATGGTGGTATTTATTTCTCTTTAAAATATTTTCTTACCAACTTTCAGTCTGTCTATCTTCCTGACTACATTAGTGTCATCGTTGGTCTGTTCCATTTTGACGACATCAATCGTGTAGTCTCTCCCAGCTGCTTGAACGGAGACCTCTTTCTTGTCGCCGATGTAGGCACTCTCCAAAGTCTTGGTAGCATCGCAGAGGTACGGCTGCCACCTGCCTCTCTCGTCCTGCCACTGCCAGACGAAATCTATGGGAAATGGAAAAAAAAACAGATTCATTATGGATTAAAATGGTCCTGTGTGACACATAATCTCTTCAAACTTATAGATCTTTTTAAGCACTTATTGTCCTCATTTTAAAATCTCACCTTGCTGGGCTGTTGATAAGGGATGGGAGGGCTGGGTAAATTAAATGTGGGAATTTTTCCCTGTCAATGCTGTCATCAAATATTTAGTACCAATCCCTCAACCCCCCTCATTTTCATAGTGTTAAACACTTCATTTCCACAAGATGGGAGACAGATCATGGGGTTTGGACCCCTTTCCTGGTCCTAACCACCCACCCCCCCCCACTTTCTCTTTAATACTCAAGTGAAAAATATTCTAAATTTCATCAACTTACATTCAGCATTGACACAAAACCCTTTCTGTATTTATACTGAAATACTCCCATCTTCTCATCCCCCTCCCCCATCCCCAGAGAGGATCCACCAATTATACTGTCTCTTAAAGATTACCAAGTCTGCCCATATATCTTAACTGCATAAAGCCTAATCACTAATGTCCATTACTGCTGGAGACGGAAGCTTCATTACTAGGAAGGTGGAAATTGGAAAACATTTCAAGAATTGTTGCATATTTGTCAAGGGGTATATACTAATACAATAGTAGGACACATATCACCACCAACTGTTAGAGTCCAACCTGTGTGTTGCTCTTGTACAGTACATCCAGAACAGGTGCAGAACAGGTAACGTACTGTAATTGCATGAAGGTGTACATAGTTGCAGGGTATACCTCAACTAAACCATACAGGCATTCAACCCTGCCCCAAGGGGTAATGTTGAATATACATTTTAATTTTACTCCTAGGATTATTACAGCAGGCTACACCATCAGTATAGTAGACTAACAAACAAATTCATAGAGGTTTGGCTTATACTTACAGCCTTGCTCATCGCTGACGAGACATCGGATTCGCCTCTCCGATTTTGTCATACAGTTAACCTGAACCATCTTATCCAGTTTGACATCAAACTCTTTGTCACCTAAAGTGACCTTAGTCTTGGCTTTACCATTCTTCACGGCGGTCCTTATAGCCGCATTCGGTATCCAAGAAAAGGGAGTCCACTTTCTTCTGTCACCTTCCCATTCAAACCAAAGATCTGGTTCGCCTGACTCAACAGTTTCTTTGGAGCTAGTTTTGGCATCACCTGAATTTTCATAAAAGACAAAACAGATGCACTAGTACAACCATAGTTGGAGGGGGTGGCAGGTGCCACACCTGGTGCATTGGTTCCTCCTAAATGGCATTTGTGATGGCCCCCAAAAAAATGTTAGGCTGAAAAGAATGCCCAGTTTCTTCTATCATCTTCCAAATGAAACTTAAGATCTGGTTTGCCTCAATCAACAGAACCTTATAGCTAGATTGTATGTCACCTTCAATTCAAGAAGAACAAAATAGACTCCATGGCGCTGCCAACTTGGTTGAACTATAGGGATAGTATGTGAAGAGCCCGGTGAAGCTCCCTCCCGCCCAGGTGGTGCCTGAATAGGCAGAAAAATACACAGCCCTTTCACATACATTCTGTGTGTTACATCAAATGCTCAAAGTTCTGAGACTTTATGTATTTTCTTCAACATTGAATAATGACTGACATTCCAGTCTCAGATTTGTAACTGCAAGGCAGTTATGCATAACTTAGCCTAGTACTAGTACTAGTAATAGTCAGTATCGGAGTAATATAGTCAAGTTCGGAACACTGTGAAGTTCGGACAGCCCTAAGAAATACACGATTTCACCATGACAACCTACAGCAAGAGCCAATTTCACGAAAAGCTACAATCTACAGTTATTTTCTCTCCAAAATGACCCGTGTGCAAGCAAGTGCTTACATATTTGTAAATAAAAGGAAGTTATAGTTTTGGGGAATTTTAAGGCTAACTTCGCAGTGTTCATGCTACTATAGTACTAGGCTAGTTAGGCTACTGACACTATGTTATTGTCACGAACCTCTGTCCTTTGCAGAACCCTTTCCTCTTTTCTGTGACATGCTTCAGTTAGTTATAACGTCTAAAGCTGTGTTTAAAAGCACAATTCGGTTTCCAAGACCTTCCAGGAATGTAGCTGGAACAGTGTGAGTTGAAAGCTGGGTCGCAGCTAATTTACTTAGCTTGGCTAGGTTATATCAGGAGTGCCCGTAAGTTAGTCTTGTAAGTTAATCTACAGAACCGCTAGAATGGTACGAGCCTAAACAGGAAAGTATTTCGCGCCAGCCGTCTCAAGATTGTACTATTGCCAAGCTTTACAACTTATTTAATAAAAAAGATTTAAACCTAAATAAGCCACAAAACTTGATAATTTGTCTCAATTACATGCTTTAATACTTAATTATGTCAAAAAGGCATAATTAGTATTTTAAAGTTAACAAATTTTAATTAAATAGTTTTATTGTTTCACTTTACCTACATCGGCAAAGATAATTTCGCTAAACATGTCACAACTAGCGCCGAACTGCGAAGAAATGACTACATCATGCAAGTTATTCAATTCTAAAAAAAAGCGAAGCGGCGATAAGAAAAGTTGAATTGTGAGGTATTAGACACTAATCAAATGTGGCTTAATATGTTTTCCTTTCTTTGTATACATGCTTTATTTATTATTATTTTCTGTAATGGAGGTGGTATTTGCAAATGAGGAATCTTGAACTTATTAACAAGCCGTAATTATGGAATCGGTTTCAGTGTCAACACGGTTGACTTTCTACTTTGAATATATGAAAAGAAAAAGAAAGTAAAAGGTGTTCAGGGCCCTATTTCATAAAAGTTAAGAACATTCTTATCTTGGACTTAAGAAGAATAATCATTCTTAAGTCTGTAATTGT
>JAAAKB020002775.1:0-11762 GCA_010014835.2 Apostichopus leukothele
AACATATCCTCGTCATTTCCATGCTTGACGAGGCTATAACTGGTCAAGCAAACTCGTCATGGAGATATCGCTAACGGAAATGGAGTTTCCTAGTCAGCGAAACTTGTCATGCTCCTTTTCAAACTCGTCATCACCCTTATTGACTAGTTTATGGCGCATGAGGAGTTTCAAATCCACAGCTGACAAGTTATCATGATCATCAGCATACTTTGACGAGTTTACTGAGGATTGCTAAACTAGTCATGGAAACTCCTCCGGCAAACTCCTCAAACAAACTTGTCACGTCCAGCTCACAGACTTGAATACGTCTAGTCTGTGGTCCAGCTAGCTAGCCACAAAGCAACGGGTCAACGGCCAAAACAGCCCTCCCCACATTCCAGTGCCAACAACGGGAACACATACATTTACAATGCATTGATACCAAAAATTAATTGATTAGTCATTTGTTTGTATATTAAGATGATGAGGGGTTGAACAGGAGAAAAGAGCATAACGTTTACTTTAATATTATAACATTACTGTTAACTCTAACCCAGTGCCCTATTCACGTTCCATTTTTACCAAGATATTTACGTCGAAATTACGACAATAATATACATCATATTTTAGGAAAAAAATGTATTTGCGTCATATCTGCATATGATAGCGTAATTTTATTTCGTGGACTATCTGAGGGCAACATCGAATGAAAAAATGAACACATTATGATGAAACATATGATATTTGGAAAACACTCCATTGAGTGAATTGTTAATAAATTGCTGTATTCGAAACACGGGTTTCCGTCATGATATAATACTATACTTGATATCAGACGCAATAATAACAAGTTCCGTTTGCGCGCAAGAATACTGGGAATAAAATATAGTGCCTTTCGCTTCGCGGTCGTACGTTCGATTCGGTCCTGGCGCCAAAAGCAACTGACAACATTAGTGACAGGCTAGCTAGACGTACACTGTACGCTTACATACCATGTACTGTACTATACTGTACACATTATTATTGTGAGAGGGTTGTATACTTAGTGCTGTGCGCCCTCGGTGGTACGTGCAGATTTAGGTTCTTGTCAATGATAAACAATTGACGTCACGATTCCGGATCAGACCGGTTAGGCTGAGGCAGCCGTCCCGGGTTGCATGTCGACTTATGATTGGTCTGATGTTGTAAACCTTATCTGCATAATACATATGTATATATTATTTGACCAATGGCAAGTTCATGTCATAGGGCATGTGATACTATTAGCCAATGGTATGTCTAGGCCGGCTGTACGTAGTACTACTACTACTGTATACTACTGCATGCATGATGCAGGGAGCTGTTAGAGTAGCAGCTCCCTGCATGATGCATGCACGTACTGGCTGGCCGCGCCGCGCGCCGGAGCTAGATTTACAAATTAAACTTCCAAAGCTTCGGACAAGTTACTGAATGAATACTGGATTACTGGCTTTCCGCTCCCGTCTTCGACATAGGCCTAGGCCATAAAATGGAGGCTGGGAGGATCACAGAGGGGATCAAGTGAGTATTTAAAAGTCATGTTTACCTTTCTGACAAGCCTAAATTCACATTTTCAATTTTACAAACCTAGCCAGTCGCCTGACGTTAGGCCTAGCCTAATAATACTTAGGCCCTAGGCTAACGTTAGTCTCAACGTTACTCGCTAGGCATATGGCTAGGCCTAGGGTAAGGTGCGCAGTATTCAACCGCCGCCCAGTATCCGACCACCTATTGTTAATTTGCCAATTTATCCAAGATGGAGTGATGCTTTTCGTTTAAATTCCCATGGTGTGATCAAGAACAGGTTGGTATCAACTATCATACCCACCAAACCACAATTCAAAATTAGTCAGTTGGGCGAAGATATTGATGAATTGGTTTGGTTAATATTCAGAATATTTTACAAAACAGGGTTTCTTAAAAGTACAGTTAGGCCTAGGCTAGCCTAGGCCAAGTAAAAAAAAAACCTGTTGATTCATGGATTCGGTGTGACGTCAGTGCGTGTACGCACAGTGGCCTAACATTATTTGTTACACACTGAGGAGTTTATCCAAGAGTTTTACAATCGAATTACTCGTTTTTGGAGGCGCGCGTGTTGCAAATTCTTAACATGTTCAGAAAATGCCCATAAAATAATTTCAGTTTATATGCCAGCTGGAAGAAAACGATGTATAAAACTGGTCGAAAAGTTCGATTCAGGATGTCTCATTGACTTTGTACAGGGCTCAGCTGATTTTACCACCCACTGACGTAGTTGCGTGATATTTCGCTATTGTGACGCGTGGAGTACGCGCGTATCTCGGATCCATGAATCGTCCGGGATTTTCAGAAAAATCGAGCATGAGGGGTGTTTTTATTTTTTAGGCCTAGCCTAGCCTAAATCGGTGAGGGTCAACGGGTTCTTCACAATCCCCCCCCCCCCCAAGAAAGCCCCTGGTTCCAACAGAATCCATGTTAACCTGGGGCTGCTTTTTGACAGGAATGGCCCTTGGTGCACGAATATTTCCTCATGCACCAAACCTGATTTCAATAAGTGAGTTCGGAGTTACAACGTGGGCATTGCGCAATCGTCCCGTTTGTGACAACATTGTCAATGCGAGGACTCCGTCCATTGGCTTCACTGTATAACGTTCGATCTCGGTTGGAATGAACAGTAGGAAAATAGCGATAACTCAGTCAAAACAGGCTGAAATTGACGAATAATTACGTAGGATTGGTCAATGAAATCTGTGTAAACTCACAAAGGGCATTCAGAATGAAGAACGATTATTTGTAATACCCTGCAAATGTACAATCGTACAACCCTGGCCAATCAGCTTTAAGCAGTTGAGCTGATTATTCCATTGTGGGGCTACAGCAGGGAAGGTATACTAAGAAGTCATTACATTACACCCGATTGCTGCAAACAAGCATGGTCTGTGGTTTCCCTGGAATTTCTTGCATGCAGTAATTGCAAAAATTGATATATAACATGTTCTCTCTGTGTAGAGATAAATTTGGAATTTTTCGGTTGACAAATGGGGGAGTAATGATGGAAGTTTCTCACGAATGCGAACGTTGGTGCTCGACGTATATGTAGTATACATCCAGCGGCAAGTTTTTGTCACAAATTGACCTTTGGCCTCCAGTTAGCGCATGCGCAAATCGTAACTCCGAACTAGCTTATTAGCTGAGGGGAGATATTCACAATTCGGCCTCTGAACCATACTGTACAATAAAATGTACAACCGAGGAGCTTGGTATGGCTATCCTCGTTTCAACTTCTGTTAGATGACATACATGTAAGCCTAGGAAAATGCTTCCTGTTTAATCTTATGATACATTTAATTATTTATTGTATTTAATTCTGAGGAGTAACTATTTGTGAATATAATCTGAACTCTGAAGGTAGTTGCTAATTTCTCAATAATATAAATTGTATACTAATACTGTACCATTATCACCATCTATTCACAGGTTCCACGATTTCGGACAGATCTCTTCCAACTCTTAGGGCAGTGTTTTTTTCACGCATGTTGTTGTTCTTTGTGCATTGCTGTTGCGCATGCTCGGTACCATAATACTAAGTTGCGGCAAAATTATCACTCGCCAGTATATCTCTATTCCTACCAGCACCCTGCAACACAGTTCACTTACTTCTCTCAAATTTAATAGAGGTACAGTATGGGTTTTTGCGCGAATTGATTCAAACATTGGCTCTGTACAAAAGTGAATAATTGAGAAATTTGGGGACCTAATATTGACCTTAACTGCTTAACAGCTGCTACAGTTATATGTTCAGCTACATGTACTGCAGGCATATGAACGCACAGGTCTAGTGATTTATGGTAAAGTAGCCACAAGGCCGTCCAGCTATGGCATTCATTTGCTGCATGTGTAATTATGACTCGGATAACTTTCAAAGGCTTCTGAAACATTACCGCTTTGGCCACAGTCGCGACCCGAGATTCAAAATTGTCTGTGGCATAGATGAATGTGCTAAGAATTACTCTAATGTTCGTGCTTACCAGAGACACATAAGGGTAAAACATGAACATTTCTGGTATAGGATACAACCAAACACCATTCCCCCAATTGCAGATGACCACAATATACCTGTTGTCTACCATGACGCTAATGGCGATGAGGACGATGTAGATGATCAGTTGGACATCAATGCTGAAGTTTCATCATTTCTTTTGAAATTACGAGAGATTCATAAATCATACCAATCATCTTGTTCATTCGTGGCAGATGAGTTTGTGGATATTCTAAAACTCCAGAGGGAAGCTATAAGGAAGAATGTGCATGGAGCTCTTGCAAGGTATGGTGCCAATTTGGAACAGCTCAATGAGCTTGGTCTTGATGAATCATTTGAAGAAACAGATCTTGAAACAGCATTCGCTGCATCCAGACATCTTGAGAAATATGTAGAGGATTCCTATGGTCTGGTAAAGCCACAAGAATTTGTTCTGGGTCATGATCCTGTCAGTGAAAAACCTCACACGATGCAGTATGTCCCAGTCTTGGATTCACTCAAGGCTCTCCTTAGCTTTGACGATGTCCTAGCAGAAGTCTTAGCAGGGCATCAGTCAGCTGATAAAGTGGCCGATTACTGTGATGGCTCCCATTTCCAGCAAAACCTCCTGTTTTCTGCAGATCCAACTAGTCTACAAGTTCAGCTGTATTTTGATGATTTCACGGTTGCAAACCCATTAGGTACTTATGTACAAATGCTCAAGTTCTCAGCAGTGTACTTTGTACTTGGCAATTTGCATCCTAAATATCGGTCGAGGTTGCGGATGATCCACCTTATATCACTGTGTCCCTCTTTTTACGTCAAGAAGCATGGAATTGCTGAGATGTTGTTTCCTCTGATGGAAGATCTGAAGAGTCTGGAGCAAGAAGGAGTGACGATTGAGAAGGATGGAGTCCAGCACACATTTCGTGGGACTGTATCCTTCATATCTGCAGATAACCTTGCTGCCCATGAAATCGGAGGTTTCCAGACACACTTCAACCATGGGAGAGTCTGCAGAATGTGTAATGTTACCACTGCACGCCTAAAGGATCATTTTTGCACCGATGGGTTGGTAATGAGAACGAAGGAGATGTACGACCAGCAAGTGGAAATGGTGCAGGAAAACCCAGGGCTTTCTGGAACATATGGCATCAAGACCCTTTCAGTGCTGAATGAACTCCAATACTTCCATGTCAGTACAGGCTTACCACCGGATATGGCCCATGATTTATTCGAAGGTGTCATTCCTGAGGTAGTTGGTGAGGTTGTAAAATCACTTGTCAATGCTGTACTTGTATAATGTGATAATATAATAAACTATAAAGGCTTATGCAGGGGACAATTGGTCCTGTCGTGGAAGTGATGAAACTAGAGCACCAATGATGCTGTAGCTCAAACTGCAAAAAATGCTGCATATTTTTTCTCTTTAAATAGAGAGAGCAAACCCTGACCACATATCAGTACTGATAGTTTTCTATGAGATCAGAAACCGCTTGACTATTCAAGCGCAATGTTCGAATCCCCCCCCCCCCAACATGTCCTTTGACCTGAAACTTCCCCAGATTCTATATTTAGCTTTGATGCCTAATCTTGCCCAATAAGGAGAAGAGACTACTAGTCGACTCTTGGAGCTAACATTTTCAAACACCCCATCAGAGGGTAAACTTTGGCTATTTTTGGGTAGGAATTTGAGGTCAAAGGTCAACTTGGGTGAATTTCAGCCATTCTGTTAAAATACCCGGAATACCCCCCTCCTACGGTTTGAATCAGATCTCACGAAAGTTGATCAGAATTATCAAGGACCAATTACTGTAGCCTGTAGGTGTTCAAGACTTCAGATATTTGAGGTCAAAGGTCACCTAGAGGTACATTTCAGCCCAAATCATCATTTCAGGAGTCGGGTGCAAACCAAACGGTTCTTCCAACCATACATGCATTACACCAATGCAACTTGACAGGTGAGCTACTGTGCCATTAGCACTCTCGTTAAAATGGAGTGCTTAAGATGAGCTTCAATAGAACTTGCAAAAAGAATATTTGTGCACTCACCGTTTTTAGACATTTCATATACTGTCAAAATAAGAGTGACCTAATAGTCAGCCTCCCCCTCCTGGATCAGTGCCTACAATACAGGATCAATGAATATTTGAAGAATATGACTGTCTGATCATCAGTGCTCGATACAACAAAGCCTTGAGCCTTCTCACAAACTGTACAGCAGTAAATACTGTATAGTTCGGGTGGTTCAGTAAATGACTGGAGGAGGAGGGGAGGACATGCCCATGGTCTCTGGGGCATCAACCTCCCTCTCCCAATCAACAACACCTATTCGAAATTATTAAAACCTATCAACAGTCTCTGTTTTGTAAATCCGGCAAATCTGGCCGGAATTCACGCTCAAATCCGGTTCCAGCCGGATTTTAAAAATCCAATTCCGGTGCACCCCTAGTCATGGGAGCAGGTTGCAATAAGCCTGTTCACGGTTGCATTTCACGCTGAAATGTGTCGAAGGTCACTCAAGTGCGTGCAGAGACCACACTGCTTGAACTGTGTACAACGCAATGGAGATATCGTTCGTTTGGAGGTAGGGCAATCTTTCGAAACTCCCCTGGAGAAAACTATAGATCCTTTCACCACAAAACTTTACTGATATTCAGGGTTCTAGCTAGAGAAAAGTGAGTGGCGGCTAATTTAGCTGGGGGGGGGTGGTTAGTATTTCCGGGATGAAGCCAACTTTTTCGGGTCTTCGCGGGCTCTCCAGAAACAAATGTTGTAGTTTGGAGCATTGTACTACTTGTTTTAACCTGTATGTACATGCGCGAGGTATTTAAACAACACTGCAGTGATTTGGACACTTTCAGCACCTCCTTGGTACTAAAAAAAAAAATTGTAGTGCCGGCCGGCAGGGCACCTTTAGGCACCTAGTGGTGGTCGGCCAGGGCTAGTGCCGGCTACCGCCGGCCGCCGCCGACCACCGTAGCTAGAACCCTGCTGATATTTCACCCACACTTGAGGAGAATAACATAGTCGAAGATTGGGTGAAATGACATAATTTTCAATGAGTTATGGCAGTTCAGAAATACCCCGTAACGATAAGTCAATGTGGGAAAATCTGTCTTATCCCGAACGTTTTATTAGGTTTAGCCGCTGTGAGCATGCGCATTGATAACCGTGAACTGGCTTATTGCTGACATATATCATCTCAGCACTAGTCAAGAAGGGAAGGCGAGTTATCGCTCGTGCTTATCTACGATCAACAAGGCCAGGGTTCCTTGATGAGCCGTCAGTGACTTCTGAACCCGTGGCATTCGAATAAGAATGAAAAATATTAGATGGGTGGGTGTGGGTGACCATTTCTTAAATTGGCAGCATGTTGATCCCATACTGATTTCATTCCAGTCAATTGGGAACTCGTTCATGGAGAGTTCTGCATTATGAGTTAGCAGCTACTCCAGCTAGTTATTTATATAGGCCTACAATAGTATCAACGAAGTGCATTATTATCTCTAGTGTCATAGATCATCAGACATATCATACTTTGGCAGACAGTATATTTTTCCCCTACTGTATAACTGTTGTTTGTAAAGTGCTATACGAAATTATGTATGTTGTGTCACTGACAAACAGGAGGACACAACTTCAATTTTTGCTGTACATACAGCTAGCTGTGATGTATGAATTTGTAGTTGATAACTTCTATTTCTACTGTCATGTAGTGTCATGTCTTGTCAGCTAGCTGGCTATACAACAGGCACATTGGACCTGGATCTGCAGACAGATTCTGAGTGATCGTCCACAAATTTACGAGAATGAGACTGGAGTTACTGCCGTCAAGTTGGTGTCCCACAATGCTGAATGACCAACATGGGAAGTAATCGAGGCGTGAACGGTGAATGTCAAGTGCCTAGGCTATGGTAGATTAGAGGCTCTGAACAGGATATACATTGCTCTTTTTCAGATACTCATGGAAATGGACCGGATCAAAGGTGATGGAATGGAAATCCGGGCTGAGCTCCTGGCCGGACTCAACAAGTATGGCTTCGCTCTCATTCAACGTGGCAAGTCCAAGAAGCGCCCCCACCCATTCTTCGCTGATGCAGTCGCCACCTGGAATGGGCGTGAGGAGGATACAGGTGTGTTGAATAAAATTAGTGAACTGCATACCTACATTGTACTTGGCAAATTGAGTATGATTATTTGCTCTGTGCTCGTTTATCGGTTCAGGTATTGCAGTTTGTTACTACACTAGGCAAATTTTGCCTGTATGTACACTTTAGTCTAGTTAGGGTATGTCGACTTTGTTCTTCCAATCTAATGTATATATATTATAAGCTATTATCCCCAATTCTGTGGATGTTTGTCAGTAATGAGTATACGTGTCCAGTTACAGACAAAACTAGGTTTTGATGGTCCTCTGATTGTCCAAACAAGTACACTTGTTATCGTCAAATATTGTTATCTAGGCTGTTGTCTTTTTCTTTCCAGTTTACTTCTCAAAAACTTTCCAAAATCATGAAATCATCTGGTGGTTATAATGAGTACCAAGGGGCTTTACAGAAGAAAAAAAAACTGAAAAATAATATACATACATCATATACAGCGAACGCTGAAAAAAATAGTGTATGGTATAAAAATGGATTGCAATCATGGGTGTGTAACATGCATTTTAGCTATTCAGTTCCCTAGTCCATATCACTCCAACACATTGAGAGGAATCAGGGCTGTATTCGAAGGACAACTGCAGGATAGAGTTTATAGGAACCTATTTCATGGTTAAGGAAAAACTAGGTGTGACAATCCAAACCAGTAGAAGGCAACACAATTCATGTGATATGGTGCCAATTTGTTATGTGTCCTCAAAATATGTTGAATTAGTGGCCTTGCACAGCTGAATTCCTAATTCCTAAACGTAATATTTCCAGTCAGAGCCTACTGCATAGCTGCAAATTAGTGATATTACACTCATTGTATTCAACATTATGTGTTCCCAGGGCTCGAAATAAGAATCAAAAGGGGCACGGCCAAATGGCCATCAGTTTCAGTGGATTTTCAGGGGCATCACAGCCAGTGGTGAGGGCACCACGGCCAAAACTGAAATAAAAAGGGCACTATGCTGGCTCAGCATCGGAACCAGTGGCCATGCCCCTTTTGATTCTTATTTCGATGGCCCTGGAAGTCATCTATCTCCGGTCCATCCTGCAGATCCAAGCCCTACTATTCCATCTAACCGATATACCAACACCATTCTCTGCTCTCCCCACCCTTCTACTTCTCCCCCCCCCTTCCCCCATCATGCCAATCTCATTATCTACCATCAATCTACCTCAGGTTTTGTTCTCTCCCCTGGCAGCCACTTAATACTCTCAAATATATAATATTTAGGTCACTTGTCTTGCCAATTCCTCGTGCACCGATTCCCACTAAAAAATATGTTTCCCGGTGTCAGTTACTTTACCATGTGCTTATCACATCATATTGACCACATCTATGCTGGTAACAAGTAAATTAACTGATTAGTCATGATCTAGAAATTGATAAGTACATGTTCCAGAAAATTAGTATCCTAACACACTGTAGCATAACACTAGGCTCCACGTAGCGATCTTTCGAAATTTGCGATCGTAATTTCATCTGATTACGATGTTCTTAAGGTGAGGTGGGGCTGTCAGAACATGAAACATGTGCACATACCCTTTTAGTAGACAACTGAATCGACCACCATATACCACGATTGCACTACAGGCTGTGCTATCAATCGGCCGAACGTACGCATGGACATTTGTGGAGTAAATACATCGATATCGGTCAGTTACGATACTCAAACTAGAGTATGCATGCAAACTTGCTCATGCAAACTTGCTTCTTTTGACGTAATTTCAGCATAATTATGTTGGAGACTTTCGACATTTTAGTCAGATTTTCAACATTTTTTGGAAACTTTCTTACGATGTACATTCTGTACAAATAATTTATTTTCGGCAGGGGCCTCGACGGCCATAGACCCAGGGCACGTCGGCAGTTTTGGCCGTCGGTCAGCCCTGATTTTGGGGGGCATTGCGGCAATCATGTCAGCACCGGCGGCCATTGCCGTCGGTTATTTCGAGCCCTGTGTTCCAATCAGGCACTCTCCATGAAAGCATGTAGGACTGGTCCAAATTCTTGGTAACCACCACTATTACCCCCAAAAAATGAAGACTTTAGTATAATGCTGTTATTGTTGTATCCCTCTCGTGTTGCTTCCTGCAGTACTTTTATTTTGTTGCTTGTTATATTTATGTCACAGATGGAGTTATTCCGGCCCTCCTGGCTATCCCTGGGGAATTGAAGGAGCGGGTTGAGCGCATTTTCGTTGCTGAAGATGCTGAGGTATGTAATTTGCATGGTTTCAAGGGAGTAGAGGCAACCCAGCCACCTTTCTCATTCCCCTTACCTGAAAATTACCTAATTTTATCAAAGGTAAGAATAGGTTTCTGCACAACTTAACTAGAATTGGGTTGGAGTTTTGAGAGACATGTATAGCACTCTACCGATGGAAGTGCAGACTCGTTCAAGCGTATTCTCAAAACTCACCTCTTCTCATTTGTAACATCATTGTATTTCGATGACTAGGTTTTTGAAGCGCTTGAAGAATTTGCTGGATATTTGCGCTATAAAAGTTCATTATTTATTATAATTATAATCACTGACAGCAGTCTATGGTATCTGGGCCAGGAGCAGCTTAAAGCTAAATGAGGTGATACATTGCCCAAGCTTACCTGTTGGGTAGCTTTGACAGGTATATAACCATCAATGTTTAAGGGGGGGGGAGGGGTTCAGAAATTGTGTTGGACAAGAAAAATCAGTTTTGAGGTTTTGTACTTTTCTGGAAAATACACATCTTAACTTTCAGGAACTAAAAAAAAAATTCCACCAGTAAGTTGCCTAATTAGCAAATTTATTTACGCTACCCAAATTTCGTGGAACAGGTACCTACACTAACTGGGTATCAGTTTGGTTTTTTTGTACCATTACTCCAGTGTATGTAGTCATTATATTATAATGAGTTATGTACCTAATTAGTAGTTCAAAGCATGAATTTTAGCAGGAAATTAGGATAGAACAACTCTAAATAGTTTTTGTGCAATGGTTTCCATCGAAAATGCAACTTCTATATCGTCAATTTGTGTATTAGTTGGGAAAATCTGTGCTGTAACTTTAAACGCTGTTTCCTCGGAATGTGTGAAATAGCCACTTGTGGTCACGGGAACGGACGTAACTCGTTAACGAAACATAGCACATGCACCAAATTTGGCATGGAGATGGAGAAAGACAGTGGCTACAACACCATTGTTTCCGTTTTCTCAATTTCAGTTGGGGGGTCCAGAAATAGGGGGTTGAAATCTGATTGGTCGATAGCCGTTGCCATGGCAACCGATCAAAAAAATTGAAACAATGGTTTTGTGCGCAGCGTGGGTACCTACCACATACCCAAATCTCAACTCCATAGCACATTGCTATATCTAGTTACAGTTGTTCCCAGTTTAGACCAATCACAGGCTTTGCTGGGTTACCATGGCAACAATATGAAAAATATATATATTTTCCGTAACTATGCAACATAGGCTACAACATGATGTATGACTAGTCATTATATGTGCTGCAAATGCTGAGATATGGGATGTTGAAGTTAGCCTCTCAACCCCCCCCCCCCCCCCCCCCCCTCCTCTGTTTCTTTCACACCACAAAAAAATCTTCCACGCATGCTTTTAATCTGGTGGGCGGTGGC
>JAAAKB020002885.1:0-14551 GCA_010014835.2 Apostichopus leukothele
AATTTGCAGATAATTGTCGTTTTGTCAAGTCGGTAACTCGTCAATGCAATGTCCCTTCTACGCTTCCGTAAAGAGAAGATCGGCGTCCACCAAACAAAGTCTTCATAGACGTGGCATCCTACAGTAATCTCCATCACTCAGAAATACTAGTCATACAAACACTGTCGTAATACACACATTGTCATGTTACAGACACTATCGATCCTTACAGTGCCAACATAGAGACGTTGTCGACTTACAGACATGGTCATGTTACAGACACTTTCGACATACAGTGCCAACATAGAGACGTTGTCGACTTACAGACATGGTCATGTTACATATACACTATCGACATACAGTGCCGACATAGAGACGTTGTCGACTTACAGACATGGTCATGTTACAGACACCATCGACATACAGTACCAACATAGAGACGGTGTCGACATAAAGACATTGTCTTTATACAAACACCCATAATGTATTCACTATCGTCATATAAACACTGTAGTCATGTATATACTGTCTACATACAAAATCTCATGTGAAATGACACTGTCGCCTTAAAAGCAGCGCCGTCATAGAAACAGTGTCCTCGTGCTTGCGTTATATTCATTTACATACAATCATCATACAAGCACTGTCTCAATAACAACATGCTCGTCATACGACACTGTCGTCGTATAACATGGTAGTCATACATACAGTGCCGTCATTATTCACTATGGTCATATAAACACTATCGTCTTTTCAACACGTGCTGTCGTCGAATATACACGTACTTATCGTCACATAAATACGGTCGTCATTTAAACGCTGTCTTAATGCAAACACTCTCGTCATACGAAACTGCCTCTATACAAACGCTGTCGTCATGTATTCACTGTCGTCATGTAAATACCGTCTTCCTGTAAACACTGTTTTCATACAAACATTCTCGTCATACGACACTGTCATCACATAAACACCCTCCTCAATGGAGGTACTGCTGTCATACAAGCACTTTCGCCATACGACACTGTCTTCGTACAAACACTGTCCTCATACAAACACTGTTATCATGTATTCACTATAAACAATGTCGTTATATAGACAATGTTGTCAAACAGATATTGTCGTCATACATTACACTGTTGCCATACATTGCACTCCTGTCATACGACACTGCCGTCATGAAACAACTGTCGTCATACAAACACAGTCGACAGATGGGCAGTGTTGACATACATACAGTATTGTAATATACTGTCATCCGGGTATTTACTGTTCCCTTAACTCCATTCGGTTTCGTTTTACCAGGAAGCGGCTGGTCAGAAGCTCAACCGTGTAACTATGTTACATTTCTATTAAAGTTCCACAGTATCGTCTGCGAACGACTGAAGATCATTATCTGAGCGGATGCTCCTATCAGGATCTCCTAATTCGTCACTTCCGGAACCATGGATACCAGAATCTTTGGTGGAGCCATGACTAGCGGACAATCCTGGCGAGGCGTACATGGGATTAACATTGAGATCATTATCATCATCGTCCAACTCCAAGGTTGCTACTGGCCCATGATTGGTCCCCGAATGATAATCAGAAATAGAGGGCGATATGTCGATATTACCGTTAACCTCTGGGTCATAGTTATCGTTCGTTAAATGCGTAGTTCTTAGGTCAAGGTTCATCGGTTCTAATTCTTGTTCGTCGCTACCGTCGTTAGCCTTAAAGATCCAAGCTCCTCCACCTGGATCGTTTCTCGGTAGAGTGTTGCCCAGCTCCAGGTCCATTTTGTCGTACTTTCCTCCCCTGAAAAGAAAGAAATCAAGAGAATTATTGGAGATTATCTCAACATTACAACTATGGCCATCTCGTCTGTAACTTGACTAGATCAAGTAACGGGTTTCCTAATCTTGTTCATTAAACATTCGAATTATTGACGGACGTCTGAGAATATGCTCACTCAAACGTGCGAAAGGAACAAACTGATAAGTTTAATGATTTCTGTCATTTCTTTTCGCGCTTTTTTTTCACTACCTTGATGCCCTCGATGCCCTTTCAAAGGATCCAAAATTGCCCATTAAATGCTGAAAAATTGTCATGTTGCCCCGACATTTCAATGAAAATCCAATTATATACTAACTTGACTTGAGAAAAGAAAAACTTGCTGGACCCTACTCTTAACTTGCGCTGGGACATGGTCTGAAGGATAATGCAACACAAATCGAAAACATTTTGTCGATAGCATGCAAACATACCAGGCATCCTTTCAGTAAATAGATTGGCCAACATTAAAGATCGACTATGGCAATCTATAAGACTATACTAATTTCGTAAATATTAAATTAATATTAAGAAAGACAAATTTCGAATAAATTACAACATTAAAAGGTTAACACAGATAATATTCTCTTACTGATTCATAGGAGGTAAACATATACACTTCAAGAATTTTCTTCGGAAAAAAGACAGAAAGAAAAATATTAGTCGTCTGAAATTGTGCACTTTATAGACCAAATACAATCCCTTTAATGATGAAACGATGACGCGGCAGAAAAATAGAAATAGGAAAGGAAAATGCAAAACACACACGGAGAGAAAATGTGCGTACTGTCTTCATAAATTCGACTTACCCCTTCTTAAATTTGACAAATCGAGACGGTTTCTCGGAGCGCTTCTTACAGCAATAAAAGACAATTGCAGCGATCAAAATAAGTAATGCGAGGATGATTATAACCGTGGCTATAATAATTACCAAAAACTCCAGGGCAACTGTTGAGAAGAAAGACAAAAACGAAAAGGAAACGACGTTATATACGCTATAAATCAAAACACTGATGTACAGGCCCCCGTAGCGAGGCCGGTACACAGGAGGGGGTGGGGTGATCCCCCTGTCCCCCGTACAGGTTATTGACCCCTTCCCGCCGCATCTGTGTAACCATCGCGTGTACAAAACCGCAAGAGTTAAAGGACACGAGTATTGTGCCCCTCTTTCCTTAAATTGTCGATGGTTTCCAACTAAGAATTGACTACGGACTGCTTACGAGCAAGCGACCCTTTCATGTTCACTTTGTAGAAACTTTTATTGCAAATTACCACGATTGCCATAAACACTAAGAAGACATAAGTTTGTCACGGTTTTCACTGCGTCGTTTTACAAGTTATACTGGACTGAAGTATTTAAAATCTTGGCCTAAATTAGAGAATTGAACCACTCACGAGCATCTTCAGTTGTATCATGGCCAGATCCTCCAGTCATGTTAGCTGTAATGGAGACATCTGCTGGTGTAAGACTGACGTCATCCGTCGCGATGCCTTGACTCATTGGTAGTAGAGACGTTGTCGCAAGATTGACGTTATCTACCGCGTCATCCTCAGTGGATGTCTCCGTTGTGGCGATACCAGCAGATTCCGTGCTTCCGCCTTGTGTAGCTCGCTTTGTCGTTGGCTCATTTTGAGGCTTCGTCGGAGATATGACAGCATCTGGCGTAGATACCAATAGTGTTGTCTTCGGGTCTTGAAGTGACGATATATCTGTCGTCAAAATGGTTGAGTGTGATGAGTCTGTTCCCGAAGGAGGAGCTGATTTAGATTGCGGAGAGTCCGTCTGTGCCTCAGTGGACATAAAAGTTGAAGCTGTATAGAAATGAAAATGAAATATGAAAATGATAAACAGTAGATGAAAAACTATACATATTAAATCACGTGATTACCATATTCATTCCCCCAACATGCGAGCACAGTATAAGCGTAAATGTTAAGTATACGGGCTGATCCAGGGGCTTCCAATATGTTAACCGCCTTCCCCTCCCATTACCCCCACCCTCGCCGAAAAACATTAAGGTCGTTAATAGGCTGTGCACAATCATGAGTGCATACTAATTATAAACCTAATTTTAATCTGATATGTCTCAGAATGCACCATTTCGCATTTAAAATTGTACGCATTTGTTTATTCATCCATCCTACCAAACCAGAAGACAACATATGCGCCAGCGTTATACCAGCAACGTCACACATCATAAAGCAAAAAATACCAAATAAATGATAAAATTGCCATTGTATTATACATCATGCAGGCAATCTTGTAGCGACATGTATTACGTCATCACCATGGTAATGCATACAGCAATACATAAGGTCAGATAACGTTCAGTATGTATATATTTTCTAAACCAGTATACCAGCTTGACATCAGAGTCCGCCTTGAGTTAATACATGGAATATTTATCATACCGGTGCGTACTGTACTTTACCAATCAATTTTTTTTCAAACCTAGTGCGTGAGTTGCTATACCAGCTCTTTCCTTAATTAAATATCTCATGTATTGTGTCTGCTGTGACTGAAGGAAACTGTCTCTATTATATATAATTCTTTTCCAATTATGGATGGACAGTGTATGATGTCTATCTCTGTTTATTAGCAACGATAATACACCTTTTGAAAACTGCGACAGATCAACCAACATATATTACAAAAAGGCATGAATATGATGGACGCTTTGTGTTTGTAAATTATATTCGGTGTAGTTTGATTTTCAACAGAGTAGAAGTAATATTGATTCTATTTGTAGGCATAGACATGCATTGTTTTCAGACTGTGGAAGACACAGACACACAGTTAACTATATACACGATAAGCTCATTCAGTTTCAATAGAGTGGAGAAAAAACAAAACATATTTTACGTTCGGTATAAACCACTTTTGACTATAGCATGTTAACCGCAAATAGGTTTGAGGAAACAGTTAGCAATGTCTAACATAAACTGCCATTTGGAGATAAACTGATTATGTACATAGGCCTAAGTCAATTGCGAAAACTCGGTATATACGTTACAGGTATAGCCTATTTGCACAGAAATCCTGCAAAAAAAATCAGTTATACTTTCTCTTTGCATGTTTCCTCTTATCTGAATGAATATTTAGATTGATCACACGGACAGGTGGATCGGCTTTAAAATATTTCACATCTGGACAGAAAGTTATTCTTATGAGTTCTTTAGAAAGAAGGTGGGCGGATTTCCATTATACATACGCAGCTGCAACCCAGCTCACAATTTTCATGCTACATATACTAGACAATCACGAACATAATCCAAAGTCATAAAATGCCTACAATCAAAATCAACAGGCGGCAGTCACCTAATTGCCAAACATACTGAATGATCACATTTATTGATATTCAAGTACTAAATTATTTTCTCTTCGAATAAGAGGATCAAAGGGTCAGATTTTCAAACATATCCTATATTGTGTAGACCCCTCTAGCAGCCCGGGGCAAGGCTTCACCGGCTGGCTCCTAGACGGTTCGTATTCCCATCATGAGTAGAAATGAAAGCAATAACTAGAGATTATGGCCATACTTGCCTGGATACTCCCAAGGTTTGTTAAATGTGGCGACAGCAAGAACACTTGTTTTCACCACAACATGTACATATTTTTTCGAATGCTCCTACATACAGATGTACATATAATGGTCTACTTCGTTGTATCAACGGTCCCTTGACGGTCATTTACTTGATAGTAATGATTCCCGTTCATAACAAACAGGGAATCATATTATAACTACATGTTACACTGTAAACTTTTGATTCATATGTTCAGATAATAATGACATTTAATTTGATATCTTCTTAAATGCGGCAAATTTTCACTGGGATGCATTGATAACATAAAAAACGATTCAACTGTTGGTCTATACAATATATTCTTGTTTTTTTTTCAAGCTTGTAAGAGTTTTCAGACAAGATGAAGGATTGATAGTACTTTATCTAGTAATGCTACTCACAGAAATATGATTAAGACTAAGCATGCTTCCCGCTTTGTACTACATGCATAATGGAGGCATGAATGAAAACAATGCCTTTTTATTGCTTATATTGTGTAGGTATATCACTAATAAATATCCGTCTAAAAGGATATTGTCCATAATCAACATCGATCTATGTACACACCACACAGTGTAAACTGATATTTTTTCTTTGTTTATGGATTATTAATATTTGTCATCCTCAATAAATCGATAAATATTACTGATCCAATTTTTAAAGGTAACTAGATGTTCTTTATATACACGTAGCTATATAGATATGCGACTCAACACTCGGCATGTACCCATCCATATACACACACGTACATTGCACAATGTTACAGATCTATACCGCATATAACCTAATAGGGTACTGTATATGAGAGTATGAGACCTACCTAGAACCATAATGAGAAGTATCCCAGCTGTGATGCCGTGATCCCTGTGGGCAGTGGTTGACCTTTGTGCACTCCACATTGTGTGTGAGAACTGCGCTCTCAGTACATCAAGTTCTCAATTTTACAAATATCCAATTTGCCTTGCGTCGATCGACAGGCATATGATGAGCTTATAGTAACCGGACTAGAAGCTGCTGTAAATGTTATTGTATTGCTGAAACTTTATCCATCCGTTTTCTCTATGAAAGAGGATTTTAAGTGGACGTTGAGTTCTTCACCACAAAAAATGGGATTCAATTGTCGAAAAGTGTTTTTCACTGACTGACGTGAGTCAAAGAATAGTTTACATTCGTCAAAATAATTCTCAAGAGTGCGGGAGAGGTTAGAGAGCCAGATACTTGTCGTATACTCACATTAATGACATACAGCAATGTACAAATATCGTAGAGCAAGTGTAAATAAATATATATATTGCCACTGAAGTGTTTTTTTTTTTCGATGTCCTCCGGGCAGAAACAACTCAGACTGAAACGTATAATATATCAAAGTTTCTCTCGAATAACTTTCCCTTTCTACCAACTGCTGAACTAATTTTTGGAGACATGTGGGTTAAAAGTGCAGTTCCGCTAATCATATCTCCCACTGGGTGGTACGCTGGTGATAAAGTCCTATACGTAGTTTACCCAGTTCCGCTTTGCATGCGGCTGACTTATATGAGCAGTATAGTCCAATGGTTGACTAGGAATATAATGTTAACGTTATACTTTTAACTGAGGCTGTATGAATGTCTTATTCAGGCTAGACTTCGCTCGTATCGCTGTCTGTACTAATTCCCCGTTAAATCGCTGGTATGTAACACTGTCGTGCCCTACGGTTTGCTTACTGTATATAGGTTATACGGTTCTATCGCAAACTGCACACAGAAGAACTACCGTGCAAGAGAAACAACAAGTTGTTCTACTGAAAAGGTAAACAGGTGCTGTAGCATTCCGGATTTCTTACTCTACTAACTTTACACACTGAAGTGTGAAGTGTTTGCGTTGATCTACGATCGCTCTGATTTTAATATTGTGAATCTGTGAAGCATAGCCTTCCTTTGATAGATTACTTGTAGAATTCACGTAGGATAAGTGAATTACACTGTATGCGCCCTCAAAAGCTTGCTTAATCAACCGGGAAACATCCATGCCCACAATTGGTCAAAGGATCGTTCTCAATAGTTCCACAGTTTTTACTTCAAGAAGCGATAAACAATTCTGAGATCTATATCAAACTGCAAAGTTTTAAATCTCACCTCCGAAAGTTCGTCAAGTGTTCATTAGTTTCCATGGTTTCGGTGAAATTCAAAGCAAAATGCTACGTTATGTCATTTGATAAAAAATATGGGTCTAATTAGAGAAATATCTAATCCGAAGAGAAATATCTCTATGATAGTAAATGCTGCCACTCGTCTGAAATAGAATTCTTGTTTTGTCCGGCTGTGATTTGTCGGTCAGGTACCATGACTCCCTGCTATGGCCTTAGTACATCATATCCCCTCTTTTGCTGTTAGTGTAATGACCACCAAGGCGGGCTTTCCTGGTAAATGAACAAAATTGATTCAGAAAGTTAATCTAGTTGACACTATGTATAGCTAAACGACTTTTCTTACAGTGAGAAACCAAATAGAAACAAAACAAAATATTTCACCCGGAAACCCATTTTTTTATTTGGGGAGGGGGGGGGGGGGGGGGGGATATCTGAGTAAGCTACTGCAGTACCAACGTCCGATTGCAGCTTAAGAATCCGAGTATATTACCAGTAGTATTTCATTCCAGTACTTTGTGATTATGTTTCGGGATTTTATTGTTATCTTATCGAACCCTTATGAGTCATTGCCAACTATATAACATTTAAATTCTCGGATATTGTCATTGCTTGTTAACTTCATATCTCTTGATAAAATCAGAAATAACAACATACATCTCTCATACCTCCTCTTACAGCCTATACGCATAAATGCAATATATTTAAGGTATTAAGGTATACATATGAATATATATAATAATAATAGCAATAAGGATCCGCCACCATTGACCACCCCGCAACAAATATTTAACACAAAAATGCCTCATCATTGTATTTACTTTAATTGAATGGTTTTCCAAAAGTGAGTCATAAAGGTGTCTTGCTAGTCCCATATCAATATAATTACTGCAGTAAATACAACAGGTATAATAATGGCAGTTAAGGGTATATGGATGACAGCAATATGTATCCATGTTCCCGTTAAATTAAACTCTTCAAGGTTTAGAAACAGAATTAACCAAATAATACAGGGAAATAAAAGATAGGATAGATACAGACAAAAATTATTGAAAAGGTGACGTGAAGGAGGCTCCTTGATCTCATATATTAGATTTTCTCAATTATTATTCATTGAAACCTGCATGGGGTTGAGTTTATGGGTGTCTGGTGGATCAGGGGTGGTTTCGCCCACCGGAAGTACCGGGTGGAGGAACATTTGAAGAGTTTGTTGAAAGGCAGTCTAGCATGCGCTGAGACTGTATTAGCTGTGTACGCCTTATTACTGTTGGCCTATAACTAATACCCATCACGACAGATAAAGAGTATATGTCTGTAGTATGTATAGTTTCCGGACCCGTTAGTTATCTCCCCTGAAAAAAAGTTAGTTTCCTCCCATAAAAACGTTACTTTCCTCCCCGAAATCATAGGGGAGGAAAGTAACGTTTCTCAGGAGCGGAAAAAGAGAAAGCACATGTTGGCTAGGCTATGTGGAAAGAGTTAATTTAGGTAGTGAAGCAACTGTAGTAAATGTAATTTTCACGCATGTAAATTATCCCATGTTCGCATACAGTCCTATGCACACAATCCGGGCTTTTCACAAACACTTTTTATCTTCCGATCACTGAATAGTCACACAAATAAGGTACCCGGTCACATTTCAAATTTTCCTTCATACTAACACAACTGTCTTTAGCTTACTCTACAAAGAAAATATTCCGCCAGAGCCTACACCACAACAACACTCTCCTCCTTTGAAAAAAAGTACGTTAGTTTCCTTAACCAAACGCGTTATGTTCCTCTCTTAACGTTCCTTTTCCCCCTTAAATCTTTTCGTCAAGTTATTAACGCCCCCCCCCCCCCCACCCCCATTTACGTACAACCCAATCAATATATTCTTTGTTGCGGTTTTAAGTTATGAAAACCCAGGCGATTCATTTACTACCTTGCATGACTAAACAAATCCTTGAAACTGAATGCAAACGATAAACACGATATGTTCAAATTTGGTTTCATTTGACACATATTTAGATTGCATACTACCGTATTATATTGTCAAATGGAATGCACTACATATTCAAGGTCTAGCTTTCTTACTTTTCTACAAAAGTAAGAAAAACCGGGGTTGGAGATGCCTCTGAAGTACAAGTCTCACTCTTAACAGCTAGAAATACATTGGCACCGTTTGGGAGATGTAGTGGTTTAAGTTCCCATTAATATGCTTTAGGCCTAGACAGGTCTTGAGTAAGTCTAAAACTTACATTACAGAATATAATGTTTCTCTTCATACCTGACTTTTCCTATAGAAAAGCTGGTGTTTGAAAATGTCTTGGCTGCAGGACGAAGTTCTCTATCATATATAACAGAAGTATAATCGCAATTGGGTTTGCTTATTATTCGAATTAAAAGAAACACAGATGTTCGAATCCACTGTACATTACACTCAAAGCAAATCTCATTTCGTTCCTATAATCTCGATTTAGTTTGATTATTCATACATGTTTGATGATTTATTTCAGGCCTGGTAAACATGGTTAAATTTGAAGGAGAAATTCACATCAATTCAATCCCAAAAAAATTGCTAGCTGAAATTGCTGTTATTACTAGAATTTTATTATATATAGAGTACTGTGCATTATTTTACGTCCTTTATCTCATATTAGCAGGTACTCAAACACAAATGGTGACGAATTCAAATGTTGGTACGTATAAAGTTATTAATTCCGCTCACTATCTGCCACAATTAAGATATTTTTTTTGGACCAAATCAACTGTTCATTCGATGTATGCATGCACCTACTATGTTATGTATTTCATATTGATGCTATTCCATTACCTCATGCAATTTGCTCTTATTTTGATACCAGCGGGTGGTCACCCTTCACCACAAAATACGCTTCACGATCAATTAAAAAGTAGACAAACTCCAGTACCGACGAGTATCTAACCTTGCACTTGTTTCAACTATTAATTCTTGACTCGCAATTAAATACCTCGATTATACGAGTACAGATTCAAGTGAAATAATTCGAGTACAGGCAAGTATGCTATAGAGCAAGAGTGCGTACTCACTACATGCCTGTTAGATGACGTCATCATGTTTTACCAATTTCCCTTTCACAGAAGCTATGCCAATAACAAACAAGGATATGACAACGCAAGTCAAGACACCTACAAATGGCAAAGGTGAGTTTTTAGTCTAACTTAATGTATTGCAACTTAAAGGGATTTCTAGTGGCTGAAGTTTATAGATTAGCGACTTTGCTGAAAATGTCCTAAACTTTAGGCGCAAACCACATCCACATAACATTTTCTATCATGGAGACAAGTTTTATGATATTTTGCAAATGGATCTGGTAACAGCAGAATGGATGACGTCATCCGGGTACTTCAGCTGAAACTGTCTTTGGTTTTCTTTATAATTTGTCAATCATTTATACGTGACGAGGAAAAGAAAATTTGTACCAAAATACAAACAACACATTTTCATGAAGTTCTAAGTCTATAGAAAACTTGAGAGCCAAGCAACATTTCAAATGTTTTCAAATTTTAAGGATAAGATAGCAAGCAGATTTTAATGTCCTAAGTGAAACGTTCAAAACACTTGCCCAAATAACGGACATAAACCGGTATTCAATCAAAGTGCTGAGCCAGAAAAGCCATATCAGCCATGTTTTCATCTTACTCCTACCAGATGTAACTGACGCTACTCCTACAATGAATCCCATGGAAAAAACAACTCCAAGTAAGTAACATTGGTTCGTATCTTCCGGCGGTAGGGTAGGCCATATCCTGATCATAGCCTCTCCAAGTAAGTACCATGGGTTCGTATCTTCCGGCGGTAGGCCATATCCTGATCATACACCGGGAAGGAGTGCAATAATATCTGTGTACGGAGACGAATCTCTATTTTGCAGATCCCCAGCTAGAGATGAGATTTATTAATTCCCTCACCCCAACGCCTTCTTTCCTAGCCGCCCACTTATAGCTATCTGTATACGAACTACAAACATTGTCTCAAAAGTGATCAAGTCTTGCCTAGTCTTACCAAGCTGGTTAAAATTTAGAAAATTTTCAAGTAAAGAATGACCATAACTTCGTAGGTAGGGAAATCCATACCGGTATTGGGACTGATATCGTGATTCGACATATGCTCAGGCCTGACCAGACGGGGGGTTAAGGGAACACAACAGCGGGGCTCGGGCCAATTAGGGGCGGAAACATATCTAGGGGGGCCCGTGATAATTTGAAATAAAGAATAGTGTATTTTAACTTTACATTATTCTTGATGAAGGGTGCAAAATTAAGAGGGATTGATTGTATAGATATGCTTCTTAGTACGGTAAAAGACATATATCTTTACAGAGATTTACATGGACCACGCGTTTTATCATATTCCGTGATTAATTTTAAAATGTAACATATAGTTTATTCACAATAACTCGAGTATCGTTTATGAATTATACTACTTGACATGTAAATGAAATAAATTTCAGAACCGATAGTATCAGATATGTTTTATCTCGCCCCAAGCAGGAAACAACGTGACTGGTAAAACTATGGTAGCTGGTAGCACGGACCAAACCTCATCAAGTAAGTCACATGATTTCGTTCATATAACAGAAAAGAGAGTTGTAAATAACTATTTTTTTCTATACTTTTTATATGCATGTGTATGATGTTAGTTACTGTATGACCGAAACAATTAGCAAATGATAAACAAATTAACACCGAACGTACAAAATCTATTTTCAAATAAGTTCGTGGATTCTTTCATTTTTATTTTGCAGCAATACGTGCTACTAGTTCACTCACCAATGACGTCATAGTAACGACATTGCCACCGGAGCAAACTGCTAACAGAGAATCATCCTTACCGGCCACACAAGCCTCGCCGAATGGTAGGCATGTAATGTTGTGAAATCAATTAAAGGAAGCAGACTACATCTTCTCATTTCTAAATATATCTAAGTTTATAATGACAAACATGAAAACTTAGATGTCAGCGCAAGATTAATGACAATGTACAACCCCTCTAGTTCAATGGTACCCAACTCTTTGTAAAGTACCCTGGGGATGTGGGGGTGGACTACTGCATGAGGAAATAAATATGAAGCGTTTTCTAACAGTGTTTTTTATTGATGTTCTTACATAGCTAGGGGTTTTTCGTTCAGGGAGAAGAGAGAGTATTGGGTAGCGGTTTCAAAAGGTTGTGTATTACCTAACACGCATCTTTGCAGTCTCCCCTAAGGTTATTGTAACATCTCATTGGAGGCGGATCCTGGGTTCCTTAAAGAGGGCGCTGTCCGCGATGCAAGTATCGGTACATACCGAAATTACCACCGTGAACATTAAGGAAAGAGTAAGGAATGCCAGCGCGTAGAGATTATTTCCACATTCATTTTTCCACAATCATCAAAATTATTGTTGTGATCAAAACATCTGTCAGCCAAAACATCTGTCAGGGGTCTCTGGACACCTACTGGCCATATACCCGTTTCTGTTCATTTGAAGGATTCGTCTGAAAACACGTAAGGAGCTTTGCTCATCTCTTTCCCACAACGAAGCATATACTAGATTGTACGGTAATTGTCTGATTCAGTACAGTACGTAAATCTTTTATATAACCAACTAGTACAGTGAATTGTAGCACTAAAATGACGAATTAGCAACTTTGTCTATTATATGAATAAATAAATAATAAAACTGAACATTATGTCTTATTTTCAGCTTCCGCACCGTTACTTGTTATGATCGTAGGAGCCTCTGCTGCTATTATTATAATCATCGTCATAATAACAGCAATTTGCCTTTGCTGCATATGTTATCGGTAAGTAACAACAACAGCAACAAAACACATTCATGTATGTGTGCTTTCTTGAATCAAATGAAATGCATGTCATTATTTAATCCTTATTTAAAGTATATGCACAAAATTAAGTGATAAACCGTAAGGAAAATAATACTACTAGTATAAGTGTTATTTCTATGTCACGTTTGAGAAATGAGCATGCATTAAACCAGCTGTTATGATGACACAGGTATAGTACTGTACTGATGGTGTTATCCGTACAAACCTCTGCTATAGAATAGGACGATGGTACTGTAACGATAACAAGGGTATAGTACTGATGGTGTTATCCGTACAAACCTCTGCTATAGAATATGACGATGGTACTGTAACGATAAAAAGGGTATAGTACTGATGGTGTTGTCCGTACAAACCTCTGCTATAGAATATGATGATGGTACTGTAACGATAACAGGGGTATATAGTACTGATGGTGTTGTCCGTACAAACCTCTGCTATAGAATAGGACGATGGTAATGTAACGATAACAAGGGTATAGTACTGATGGTGTTGTCCGTTCAAACCTCTGCTATATATAGAATAGGCTGTAATTTTACCATATTGTAAACTTTTTGGTTTGCCGAATAGTGACACACCATAGTTTCTTTATACGTTACAGGACATCAATATTGTGCCCCTCTCCACCTCCAACTCAGAGTTTCTGGTTATACAATACAACTGTTAGCTCATTGCTCTTTTATCGTAACCTTCATATGAGAATTAATTTTAATCACCTATTGGACACGAATTAGAAAATTGGTGTGATTTGATTTTATAGCAAACAGAAATCGTCCAGGCATTCTGAAACGGCATCACGAGTTAACGGGGTTGATAGGGAAGACGATCTTATCCGTCACCATGAAAGTGATGGTAAACCAACAACAAATACTGTTAATACAGATGAAAAGGTTACAATGACAAGAAACGAATCCCAACCGAAACGGAACTCGATGAGAACGGATAGTTTTAAAGGCAATACAAACTACACATATGCAGATGATGATTCTAAGAGCGGTCCCTACTATAATTCAATCAAAAGGTACCATCGATTTTTAATTAATTATTTATGATATGCCATTATTAAGCTGTAGGCAGGGTCTCTCATGGAACTGATATATGTCCACACATTATACTTGTATATCCTAAACTATATTGTTGAATTCACAGTGGCTGTCGAATGCGATTTAACTGGAGTGTGTGTTGTTGTTTTTGGTCGGAGGAGGGGAGGGGGGGGGGGGTGTTTA